>LOEQ01003520.1:53793-86516 GCA_001685075.1 Bramus lutescens
TACTGATTGGGAGAAGATCTTCACCAACCCCACATCAGGCAAAGGTCTGATCTCTAAAATATATAAAGATCTAAAGAAACTAGCCTTTAAAATGCTAAGTAACCCAATTAATAAATGGGAAACTGAACTGAACAGAGAATTCTCAGCAGAAGAAGTTCGAATGGCCAAAAGACACTTAAGGTCATGCTCAACCTCCTTAGAGATTCTCTCCCAAACCTATGTACATTTATCCAACAATGTGACTCATTTAGAGGTCTCTTATGCCTGAATATGTCCTATTGTGTATCTGTAACTCTTTACTGTCCAGGTGCCCTTCTTGAAATCTTAAGCACTTCTTAAAAACTTAAGCTGCTCCATTCCTAAGGGAAATACAGCATGACTTGCTTGCTCTGCCCAGTCCAGCATGGTGGAACTGCTCACTGCTTCCAAGAGCCACACACACTGCCCCACTTCCAGGCATATAGCCAGTCCACCTTGACATTAAGCAAGCTGAAGCATGCTGCTCACAAACCATCTCAAATGCTCTGTAGCCAGACTGCCTGCCTGAAAGAGTCAGAGTTTACACTGGCAGAAAGGCCTAGAAAGCCAACATTTCAAAACCATGCTGCTTTTTTCCTGCTAAGGCTGAATCAGGAAAACCTCTCTTAGGGAAGCTGCGGCAAGCCACCAGCTGAAAAAAAAAAGAGGCTAAACTTTGTTTTTCTGTTTCTTTTCAAGCATTTTGAGGTTTTTAAGTGGATATAGTTGGCCATGTGGGTGCCAATTTCTTGGAGAAGAGGTCGCTTGTTGTGTTCCTGGCTGCCCAGCTAGCTTAGACCCAAAATAATCACATTGAAACCATATTAATTAAATCGCTGGTTGGTTGATAAGCTCTAGCTTCTTTTTGGGTAACTCTAACACATTAATTTAAACAATCTCCATTAATCTGTGTATCACCATGAGGTCATGGCCTTCCAGCAAAGTTTGAGTATGTGTGACTCTAGCAGTAGATCCATGGCATCTCCCTCTCTGCCTTCATTCTCCCAGCATTCAGTCCAGTTTTCCCCACCTACCTAAGTTCTATCCTATCATCATGTCAAAGCAGTTCCTTTATTCATTATCAATAAGGAAACACATAGACAAAAAGACTTCCTACACCAAGTCTCCACAAGTCCCAATTAAATGCCTTCTTTTATCTTAATTTTCTTGGTCATGGTGTCTCATCACACCAATTGAACAATGATTAAGACACCTAGCAAACTCCTGGGAATTAAATAAGTCATGTACTGAGAAAAGAACTTTTTACTCCTATTTCTTAACCAAAAATCAATATAGTGTCTACCTCTATTTTAGATTTGTATCATTAGACATACAGATAAATAAAGCTCTTCCTCATCAAAAGAAACCCCCGAAATTATTAGGAGATTGCAACAGATACGAAAAACTTTTAAAATATGGAGAATAAGTAACTTTGGTATTCCAAGCCCGAGCAGATACCTCTGCAATGCAACTTTTATACCTTAAGGTCAGAATCAATTGTGGAAGAAGGAAAAGAAAGATTATAAAAGCCAGGAGTCCAGGATGTCTGCTGTTACACAGTGTTGGAGATACAACAAAAATGCTATGGTTTTAGAATCTCAGCTGTATTGTCCACTAAATAAAAACTTTGCAGGCAGATAAGGCCTACCTTATAGGCCTGGAGTCTGCCTATAAGGGTCGACTTCTTGATGTTGCCTAAAGACATAGAAACATGTGATGTTATAATTTCTGATCATACCTAACCAATGAAGGGTGACCATGTGATGCTGACTGAATGCCTAGCAACATGTCCTGTCAGAAGTCCTGATCATGCCTTGCCAAAGAGTGGTGAACACACAATGTCAAAGGATCAGAACACACACACCCTGGTTGCTGAGAGGAAGACATATAAGGCTCTCTCCATTTCTTAATAAATGAGTGTGCTGTTGGCCATTTGCCTGACTCCCTGCGTATATGTCATTGATGATGTGCCTTCTCACCCCCCACCACAGGGAGCCATTATAACCAGGCAACATCTGGTTTCTTAACGGGTTCTAGTTGTCTCCCTCTCCTCACTTGCAGCTTAGACAGAACTCACAAATGATGTATTTTGGTGAGAAAGCAATGTTGAGTGTTTTCAGTCCCTTAAGAAAGAAAAGGAAAGTATTGGAACCCCCCCTTTTTCCTTCCTTCATGTTGTCTGTTATGTTTATTTTCTCATCGGGTTAGGAAAGCACATTTTTTTTTCTTCTGTTTAAGTTCACCCAGGGTCTCCACATAATGGCTGATTTCCCCAGAACGTGGATATTAGGCTCAGTTCCCCAAATGCTTTCCTTTGCCCAGAGACATGGTATAAACATACAGTAGTATCCAAAAAATAAAAAAGCATTGAAGTCTCCCACTTATCATAAAACATGAAGTTCCAACACAATTTTCCATCCCTGTTGACTTCCATCTTCTCTCAGACGGTTGCTTACCTGCTATCTCCACCTACAAATGGATAACCACTATATCACCCTCACCTTTTCCATGTTTGATCTCTCTATGGCATTCAATTATGAGAAGGCAGACAGTTCAGGCTCCAAAAAATCTGCTGAGGAGATCACAGCCATAGTTAAGACTGCATGTGCTAATTCCCCACCAGCTCCATTCTCACTCTGGTAGGCTGCACATCTACCATGAAAGTCTTGGGATGAAGTGCTTCAATGTCCTGAAAACATAAATTCCATCATACAGCAGTATGACCCCCCAGTCACTGTTCCCCCCTCACCATCTCAGGTCTCAAAGGCCAGCAGAAGCTTTTCAGGCCAACTGTGATAAGATGGCTCTAACCAGTTCTGAATTCTCACCCCCATAGCTGAACTTTCCACTATCTAGAATGCTATTAATGAGTTGGATTCAGCTTAACTTACTTCAAACAGATTCTCACTCAATACACAATACAAATACAGACTTACTTTGATCAACATAGTGCACTCAAAGCTGTGCTAGAGCTTGCCAATTTTCTTTACTGGAATTTTGTTTATGATGATAAGGCAGAAGATCAAACACAAATTCACCTCTTGATAGTCCTGTGACACTTGACATGCTCACTGTATAAGGTAAATTTCTCCATCCTATCCAATAGTCACAGATTGGCCATTAGGCCTACTGCCAACAGATTTTTGACCTGGCCTTCAAGGCTTATAAGGCAGGTACCCTTACAAGACTCTTCAACTTCTGCAATCTTATTCAAAAATTAGGAGAACTTTTTACTTATTTTCTTGCAAGTGTCAATGAGGCAGTGGAGCAGAGAGTAAACCTGGGCTGCAGGAGGAAAATGTTAATCAAACAATTGGTTTGAGAAGGGTTTAATACCCCCACCTCCAAAGCAATTACAGTGGTTCACAATGAGGCCTACATGTGCGTTCTGGCCATAAGAGATCTTGACCTCAGTAATGGTTCCATCATGCACTTACCACGCCCCTGGATGCCCTCCTTGCAGAGAGGCAGTGTGTTGAAGACACTCCTGGGGGAAAAGGAACCCCAAGTAGATAGAACTTACTGGGGATGAGGCAAACCAGGGCATCTGTGGCGTGACTGCCCCTAGACAAAACCTAGGACCCAATGCCCCAGATGAAATAAGGCATTTCACTGGGCAAAGAATTGCAGATCACATTCTGCTGAAGCACTTGCCCATTAATCATCAGGAAGGACATTCCTCAGCCCTATGATTAAGAGGAGGCTTTCATAACCCAAAAATCTTTTGGACAGTGGCCTTTTTTATATGCTCCCCAAAGCTGACTTGATGGACAAGGTGTTCGAGTTGTGGTTGACATGGTCGTGGATGTCACCATATTAACAGAAATAGAGGTACTCTGCTTCCTGAACCATTGGAAATTTAGACCTGGCCCTCCCATCAGTGCAGTAGCGAACCAAAAAGAATTAAAATTTATTACCCTTCCGGTCCATCTGGCAGATGGATGCAATTCATCATGTCCTCTTTGACAGTCTTAAATGTGTTCATGTGATAATAGATACATTTTACTCCTTTGTTTATGCCCTTGTCCTTTCTGTGGAGAAATTCACGAATGCTATCAGGGCTCTTAAGTCAGCCATAGTACTTATGGGGGGACTTAAGACTGACAATGGCCCTGCTTATGCCTCTCAAAAATTCAATGACTTTCTGGGTTCATGAAAGATTTCCCATACCACTGGCATCCTGTACAATCCACAAAGACATGCCTTCATGGAGAGGAACAACAGAGCTCTTAAGGAACTATTGGACAGGACAGTCTCATCAGATGTTAGGAGAGATGTTTATTTGACCTTAAAAGAGAACTTTTCCATATGAACTTTCTCAGTTTTGAGGACAAGGGTTTGAGCCCCTCCTACAAGCACTGGGCATCTCTGGCAAGAAACATACACCTGCCCCTGGTGAGATGGAGAGATCCTGTCTCCTTCTAATGGCACTCCCAAGCTCCCCAGCTAACCTGTGTGCTAGGGTATGCTTGTGTTGTTTTTTAGACAGCTATGAAACCAATATGAATTCTCATAAGAGATATACGCCCAACCATGGGTCAGCCTGCTTCCACCAAGGAGGGTATAACCTGGGATATGTAATGTATGTACTCCCCTTTCTTGTTCTCATAGTCTTTCCCAAACAAATTGATTTATGATTAGAGAAAGAAATTGAAATTTTAAATACTGTGAAGAGACTCAATTGTGACCCTCACTTTACATCATTTTCTCTGATGCCTTTTGAGATGAAGCACGTTAGTTAAGCATATGGAGAGCTGGTAAAATATAGTAACAGACAATGGTCAAGAAATTTTCTATATTATTTATTACAGCTAACACATGAAATTTTCTCAGTTAGATAAGATAAAAGCAGAGGTTAAAACCTTTGACTTTTTTTAAGAGTTTGGCATAATATACAAAGGTTATTTGATCATTCTTGGATGGTCACATGTGCCTTAATTGTCGAGGTATGGTTAATTCTTATTCTTTTTAAATGCCTCCTACAGCATATTCAACAGCAGTTGGCAGCAACTGAGGTTATTCTTCAGGTGTTAATGGCTCTTAGGCATCCCTCTTTCAGTCTTCCACTGATGGTTATACATGTCTAGTTATCTGAAATTGAAAAGACTATGGCCTAGTTATCTCACCCTGGCAACTCTACAGGGTAAGAGCCTGTTTGGAAGACCAACCTGAGACAGGCACAGTACAGTTCCTGAACCCTCCTGAGGCAGGGTCAACAAAGCCAGAGCAATGAACTCTGGCTCCTGCTTAGTACCCATGTAATAAATAAAAAAATGTAGATATGTAGGAAGATAATGTATACAAAACCAAAGGATGATCAAACCTGGAGTCTGCCTGAAGGCCTAGCATCAGTCAGAGATCCTTTAGTGCCTAGTCAATGAAGGGTAACCACACAATGTTGCCTGAGGGCTTAGCAACAGGCACTTCCATTGGTCCTGATTGTGCCTAGCCAATAAGGGGCAGCCACATGATTCTGCCTGACTGCATAGCAACAGGTGCTGTCAGAGGACCTAGCCAATTAGGAGCAACTTCACAATATCAATGGATCAGAATACAATCTGGATGCTGTGAGAAAATTACATAAGGCTTTTCCTATTGATGAATAAATGAGTCTGCTGTTTGCCTAGTACCTGACTCTTGGTATCTATGCCATTGACACCATGCCTTCTTACCCTCCTCCCTGAGGGTGCTGTTAAGACCTAGCATCGTCCTCCATTATGACAACACCATCTGATGTTCAAATGCAAATGGTGTAGATCTTACAATCTGAAAGGCAATAGGGAATCAATGACTGCTCAGAAAAGGAAACTCAGTTTTCTCCAGGAACACCCTCCCTAAAAGGGTGTCCCACTATAATTGGTCAGCCCAAATTATATATTCAATGTACTTAGTGGGTTAAATAATTTCTCTCTCCCTTTTCTGTTTGTACATGTGTGAGAGAGAAGAGATTAAAGAATAACCCATTAGTTTGACAGGAAACTCAGAGGGCCATGATAGGAATTGGAGAGAGGAGAATAAACTGGAAATAGTAAAAAAATAATAATAATAAAATAAAATAAAAACTTAAAGAAAAGTCAATAGTGAAAAAGATTTTGTCACATTAATGTAAAGTATATAAAAAAGTATCAAGTAGAAATTTGTAGAAGCTAAGTCAGATTTAGAGTATGAAACATCCAAATTACTCGTATGCAAAAAATATATTTTGTCATGTGAAAATTCTGTTTTGTTTGAATTTTATTACACGCAATTGAAATTGATCTACAGCCAGACATTATTTAGTATCACTGGAAAGAAGATTCTAGGATCCTTGTTACACTCAAGTCCAAAACTCTCAAATTCTCTGCAAAAAAATGATGTTTGACATACTTTATACTTATTCTTTTGTAGTCTTTCTATCACCTCTGGATTAACTTGTAAATATCTAAGCTAATATCAAATTCCATAAATACTAGCAGACCTATCATTTTATATATCTTCAAGTAAATAAGCACACACACACACACACACACACACACACACACACACTAGACACATCAGTTAGTCAGTGCTTAGCTGATTCTGGAAACAGAGAACCCATATTATGAACAGCCAATTTTGGAAGTGAGGAAAATTTCGTATGCAGTGAAAGATTTTCAAACCCACCAGTAATTTGAGCTGCTCAGAATTCTCCAGGTCATATAACCAAGGCATAAATCATGTTGGGAAACATTTGATATCTCAAATTTCAACTCACAGAATATATCAGATTTATGTGTCATTCTACTTATATTTCTTTTTTTTTACTCATATTTCTATCTATCTTCTTCTAAGCTTCTCTCTTGAAGGAAAGTGTCTTACAAAGTACATCTTAATAAGATCCATGTGAACTACTGGGACTTATGTGACCCAGCTGTTTATTTGCTTCATTTGTGTTATTTTGTTGTTTTACTCTTATGTGGTTCATTCTGGACTTTCGTGGGTAATGTCATATCATACAGTAAAAGTAAAAGTTCTGGTTTGGTTAGGATTTCTAACTATCTACTATAAGTAAAACTAATCCCTATCCAAATGATCAAAGAATGATAAGTATATTCAAATAGTCATAGTCTCTTAGCAAGAAAAGCGTGCAAAATCATCTAGAATTAAACTTGAAAATGTTTTACCATAATATTTTATATGTGCTATCCCCAAATTCTCTATAAACAATCGCTTTTCACTCTCTTTTATGAAGGGCATGCTCACTTCCTTTTTTCATCTATCTAATATTCTTAACTCACATCTATCATAGCATTTTCTATATATAGAATATCTCTGAAATCATTGTCTTTTCTTTTTTTCAAAACAAAGTTAATCCTTAAAATAATTTTTCTGACATACACACTCAAACCTGTTGCCATTTTCTTATATAATTTTCTTAATAGATTATTTATTTTTGTCTATATATCCAGATATAATTAAATTCATACTCTGTAACTGCTCTAATCTTCACTCTTTAAATTGCTGTTTCAGAACACTATTTGAGTCATTGACATTAGTTTTTAAAGAAAAAAATGTATGGAATTTTTACAAAAATGGTAATAGCAGTTTTCAATATAGAATATGTTTTTAAACATTTGAAAGGTTTTATTATAAGAAAAACACATATGACATATCTTAGTTGTACATTGTCAAAATCACATTAGAAAGAGTAGAGAAGCAGATAGAATTGATTATAGCACACTGGGACATTGTACATGCATTTTTTGAATTGTTCCTTCTTAAATGTTTATAATGCATTACAGTAAGTCATCTTCATACATATCCCGTGAGACCCCATGTTCTCCGTGTTAATTTATAATTAGGTAAACCTATTATCTAGTATATTTCACAGTTTCAGCTACAGGCAATAAAACAGAATCAAAGGATTCCAATTTAGATTCTATGTCCTCCAAACAAGAGGACTTCTAGCAATATGTCCACAGACTGTGTTTCTTTTTTTTTTAATTATAAAATGATTGGCCCAGTAGCTCTGTCTTCTTATTAACTAATTCTTATAACTTATTTCAGCCCATTACTCTTGTCTTTTTCCAGTCACATGGCTTGTTACCTTTTTCAGCGAGGCAGTTACAACATGCATCCTCTGTGTTGGGGTAGCAACTGCAGAGTGAGCTTTCCTATTCCCAGAATTCTCCGTTCTTGTCTCCTCGCTTCTACTTTCTACCTGGTTGTCCTGACTATACTTCCTGACTGGCTACTGGCCTATCACCATTTTATTAAAATATGATTGACAGGGTACAAACTATTGTCCCACAGCACTTCCCCCCCTTTTGAAAACAAAAACTCTCTATCTAATATCCTTTGTTTAGTTTTTCTCCTGACTATTATCCATAACAACTTGTAAACAACATTCTAAACAAAGGAAAATATCCATAGTTCATTTTTTTGGGAATGTGGGTGTAGTTTTCTAGGCTACTTCATGCAGATTGGGGGCAATGACAATCTTTAGGGACCTAAAGAAAATTTAGAATTATTATCAAGTCGTGAATGGAGTATCATGTGAGGCTTGATCATCTCAGGCAGCAGTCTTGAAACTGTTCTGGATGTAAAACTCAGACAAGTGGGCCATCCACTCCTATTGGAGATTTCTCAAGGAACAAAGGACCATTTACACATCTTCTCTTGCTTGTCAGCTGGAAGGTTGGATCCTGAGTTATGAAGAAATTGTTTAGAATGCATGGGGGGGATAAGATATGTGGCAGGCCTCAAAATGATGTTCTCCCTGCATCAAGACTGAATAAGTAGAAAGAATATATAGGATTTCTTTCTATGTTAAACATATTGATCCATGAGTAACATGGTGCTTTATAAACAGGAATGAAGCACCTCTTTAAGAAGTAAGCTGAACTGACCCAGCAAACAAATGAATAGAAGACAAGTTAATAGGAAATGACACTCCGGGCCCTTGGATTTCATATTCCTTTTTAATTATTTACCTGCATTTTTTCACCAGTGTAGTTTTCTATCATATGACTTGGTGGTTTCTGGATTAACTCAACTATAGTTAATTGAGGGAGGGTGCCGTTACAGTCTACCAGAAGCAACAGCTTAGGATTCTATACAACTATCCCCCCTTGTACCTAATTATCATATTTGTATCCTATTCATCATATTGATAAGAGTCATTAATCTTGAAGTATTTCTACAGAAGAAAATAAATTAAAGAAAGTATTCTGTTTAATAATATCGTCAATAAATTTATACTAATTTTATATTATATGACAAAACTGTTTTCAATACTGCAGATAGGGAAACAAATGAATAGACAAAAAACCTCTGGCTTGTTGAAACTCAAGATGTAGCTGGATAGGAGATACAATGACTGAAGTAAATGAGTAAACTGTATAGTTTGTTTGTGGGTTACAATATCTTTGACATAAAGTAAAGCAAGGAAGGAAAAATGAATGGTATTACTCCTGGCTTCCAATTGTGCTTCAGAGTCTTTTTGTTTGCATTCAAACCTATTTATCTTTAACCAACATGTATCTGCACTTTCCTTAAGTTCTAAATGAGGCTAAGGAAGGAAATTAATTATTAATGAATTCATTGCACCCATAAATGACATTTATTTTTATGTTCGCCTACTGTGAAACATGAGAACATGAGACGAGAACCTCAATTATGGCACTGTTATTTAAATGGAAGAATTTATATATTTTTTGATCCATAAAATTTATCGCTTTTTAGTTTTACTTAATTGAAAGTTTCTTTAAATTCTAACTTCCCATATTGGTCAGCTCAATAGCCAACAATTATTTATCTCTAATGACCCAAACTTATGTATTTTTTAAAAACAAACTATAGCATTCTACATGAAAATGATAATAACCTTTACAAAAGAAAATGGAAGAAATGGGTGTAACTTCTCATATCTTCTTTTTTATTTTTGTCTATTATTTAGCCTTTTTTATTCTAGAAAAATATAGTAAAACTGCTTGAACTTTTATTCTCTATTTTTTCTTTATTGTACACACATATTATTCTCTCTACCTTGAATTAGTAGACTTCCATATATTAAGACCAATGTTTTATTGTCATAAATTAATAACCATGCCAAATTTCCATTCAAATGGGTAAACAGAGTATGAGATGTGGCAATGTAATGTTGAATGTTCATAACTAGATGCTAGGGAAAGGATTGATTTTTCACTTCCTTTAACAATAATTTTCAGTATTAATTCAAAGGTTTACCGTGAAATCAGAAAGTAGAGCAGTTTATTAATAACATGTACAATTACTTTTGTCAGTCTAGTGGATTTCTATGCCAGTAGAGTCAGGCTTAGTGTTTTGCCTATACTGCAAAATTCCCTTATTATAGCACATCAGGACCATAGCCAAGCAACTATTTTTTTCCTAGATAGTAATAAGCAGTAATTTTTACTTTCCTTCTGCTATTTAGTTCTTCACTTACTGATAAAGCTTGCTGACAACAGAATGACATATTAGAATCTATATTGCCCACATTAACAAGGAAAGCACCCCCAAGAGGCTACCAATTTTCAGTCTCTCACATGGCATTTTTTTAGAGTTATAATTGGAAGTTCCCATTCTAAATATCTGAAAGAGTAATGGATTGTTTACATGGTAAAATATTACTATTTATTGAAATGTAATAGGCATGTCATAAAATAAAATCGCATGGTCTTAATTACACAGAAAAACTTGACATTATCAGACTGTCACACCCTGACAATACATTATACTCCATAGTGTCTTGACAAGAAAAATGTCAATAGTGTTAAGAAGGTCTCTGCAATAATTCTGCAGTCTTACGGAGCTTACATTTTTTAACAATAACTTGAGGATATTTCAGATTTTCCATTTACTGATATTTTTCAGGAGTGAACCATGAATATCACTCTGGCCAAAAGAATTTTCCAGATCAATCTACGGAAGAATTGTAGGCATGTAATGTGTTTCTGCAATATGACCAACTCAAGATGTAGTTCTCAAATATCACCCTATTTTGGGTTACTCTTATAGCTCAAGAAGCTTATGGTAGTCACCAAACTCAACTTCTCTCACCAGAATGATCCACTGACAGCAATTTAAAAGACATAATTCTGTGAACTACCAGTCCAAAATCATTTGTGAAGCTCTTCGTTTCAGAGTTGAACATGTTCAATTCTTTTGACAAGCAAAGAAAGCTTCTTTTATAAAGACTCAAAAGCTCCATGACCCAGAATGTTTCCTACATACATCCATCTGCCTTGATTTCACCTAAGCAGCTTTTTGCTATAACTCAGATACCATATTCTAGAAGTTTAAAGCCACCTATCCTTGCCATTTCCAGAAGAGATATTACTAGGAATATCTTGGCTACAATCCCTTTTCAGATATCCTATTCTACCATAATTAAAACATTTGGCATTTTGATATCTACTCATACCTTTGGAAATTGCTTCTCCTACCCAAGCCTCAGCAGTATAGTCAAAGCTCTCAATATTCATTGTTTTTAGCATCCAATCATCCATTGATGCTGATCTAACCTTTAAAGGCTCAAGCACTTTTTTTTTGCATCCTAATTTGGGATTTTCAAAAGCCAGAGTTTCAGTAAGTGCATGTCTAGCTTCTGGGTCTGTTACTCTTACTTGTACAGCCTTAGTTAACCTTTGTAAAAAGTCACTAAAAGGTTAGGTTCTTTCCAGACCCATTTAAACCTGATATGTGATTCAATTCTCTTTCCCGGATTTTGAGTCCTGTCCCACAAATTTGAAGCTACTATGCTACATAGAGACAAGGTGCATTTGTCATAGTGAGTCTGTTCCCAAGGATCAGAGTAATGGGCCTTGAAAATAATTTGATCTTGGGAAGCGTCAAATACTTTTGCTTTTCCCTGTTCTAAAATATTTAATTCTGGCCAATAGCATTTCCATAGTAGCTAGTATCCACATTCTAGGACTGCTGAGATTAAATGAAGTCAAATATGAGGGGTAGCCTTATTGTTTGAAGCCCACATTTTCAGTATTTTCCTAACAAATGGTTAATGCAGGGCATAAGATACTATTGATTGCTTCATTTCTTTTAGATAGCTCATACCTTCAGGTTGTCGTGTATATTCTCTGACTACCTTAAGCTACTTGGGGCCAAAAGGCTTCTCAGAGGATGTTACTGAATAGGCAGCTAAAACTCTGGAAAAGTCATCCCAGACCCTGGCTCATTCAATTGTGGCTAAATTCTGTACTTGTACCTTTTCTCCCTGCTCATCAGTTTTGATAATTTTCTAAATCTTTTCAAATCTCTTTACTGCTGCATTTATAATGTCAGAATCATTGATGATTCCAATGTTTGAAATTTGTTCAGTAAGGATAACACCTCATTCTTAAATATAAGTTTGATTGTGTGCATATTGCCTTTCTGGAGAGATACCTTATCTGTCAACCTATCATAACTTTCCAACAGATCCCAATTGTTAAATTCAACAGAACAAATTCTTTCAGTTAATATCTCAGCACCCTTAGACAATGATTGGAATTTGTCTCTCAAATTAATGTTAACCTTTTGAATAGTATTAATTTTTTTCAACTATCTGTTCATTATTAGTCTATAAAGACTGCCTCATTCATGGCAGTGTTATCAAACCATTTTATTAACTATATAATATGAAAAACAAAACTAATTTCCAAATTCAAATAAATGGATGTATAAGCAAAATCACATAAGCCTTACAGAATACTATCTATAGTAGATGCAAAAAGGTTATTAAATTCAAGAATGGTAATATTGTCTGCAATTATATAATTTTAAAATTCATTAATTTACATGTTGCCATTAGATTTCAGTAAATTGTTGTAGGTAAAATAATTTTTATTGACCTGTACCCTGTAATATTATGCCACTTGTATTTGCTAAATAAAATGCTGATTGGCCAGTAGCCAGGCAGGAAGTATAGGCAGGGCAACCAGAATAGGAAAATTCTGGGAAGAGAAAAGGCTCTCTCTGCAGTCATCACACAGACCAAGAGGAAGCAAGTTGAGAATGCGTCACAGATAAAAGTTACCAAGGCAAATGGCTAACACAGAAAAGAACTATGAACTAATTTTAGATGTAATAATTAGTTAATAAAAAGTCTGAACTAATAGGGCAACCAGTTTATAATTAATGTAGGCCTCTGTGTTTCTTTGGGCCTGAATGACTGTGGGATCAGGCTGGACATAAACCTCAGTCAACAACTGATACAATTTATGAAACATAATTCTGTGAACTACCAGTTCAAAATCATTTGTGAAGCACTTTGTTTCAAAGAGATGAACATGTTCAATTCATTTGGCATGTAAAGCAAGCATCTTTAAAAATGTGTCAAACATGTGTCCTTTTGTAATCTGAAACAGAACAAAAGATGTCTGAGTGATGAATTAAAATGTATATACACTTATAGATATAGTCATGGACACAAAGTGACAGGTACAGATCTAAAAGTAGGTGTGGAAGCATAAATATGCTAATGGAGACTCTGCACAGCTTTGCATATTGTAGTTAGAGCAGCTCATAATTGTGTGCAATTGCTGAGGGTTGTAAATACAGGTAAATTTCTATATTTCACTTTAAAAGATGATTTTATTTAAAAATATAATGAGAATCAAGGTTACTGATTTGTAGAAAATTATGTAAAGTGAGAAAGGACTGAGAGAGCACATTCCACTTCTTCAGACAATAGCCTTTAAGATACCAGTCCACTTGGGTGTGGTCTCTTATAATATAAATGCAGCTGTAAAGCATGTGCTTGCTCTCTTGATTCTGCCTCTCGCTTCTGGCTGCTAGACTCTGTTCCTGTTACCCATCTATGCAGAGGACTGTTATCTAGGACAGAGATCTATAAGTCTCCCCTAAATAAATAATTCTTTATTATTCATAATTCTGAACTAGTTTGGATTATTTTGTGACTTCTGTTATCAAGAAAGTGATTAGTACTGTCTCAGAATAACATGCTTAATTTACAGAGAGAATTCCTTACTTTAAAATAATGCTATTTTTCACTCCTAAGCTGCAAATATAAATTCTTTAATGGATTTTCTTTAATTACCTTCCTTCAAATTGTTTTATATGTATTTATTTTGAAACTGAGTTTCACCTGGTATTCCTATCCAGCCTTTCACTACCTCTGGAATCCTGAGATTAGAGACACAATTCCCCAGGATTTTATTGACATTAAAATGTCCCAATATATTAACCATATAAGCAAAAATGTTGCTACCCTACTCTGAGGTTTTAAAAATGTAACTTATGTTATACCTATAAAAATGTTTAATTTCTTTGCCACGTTTATATCTGGGTGCTATCTTAAAGGAAAAGTCTCTTAGATCAAGTCTATACAAGTATTATAAAACTACTATACAAGTATTAAAAATGTAAAGTTTAGCTTTAGTTATAGATAATGTAGAAATATTCTTGTTTTACTTCTTTTAATTAAATTTATTTATTGATTATTTATTAATTTTTGTGTCATTCCAACCAACGTTTTCCCTTCCTCCCTCCCTCCAGTTCTCTCTCCCCACTTCCCATCTGTTCCATTAAGTAGATGCCTCCTCTGTTTCTGTTCAGAAGGAGGCAGGCCTCTCATGGATATCAAATAAACATAGCATATCAAGAAGTTGTTGTAGGACTAAACACCTCCCTTTGTATTAAGGCTAGTCAAGCAACCCAGCCTTAACAATAACAAAAATATGCAAAACGTGTTTAAAACAACCAACTTTAATTGAAATTCTGTAATGACCCTTATAGTTACTTATTCTTTATATTCTTCATTTCATATTTATCAGTTAAGAATGAACATTTTTGATAAAACCCTAAGTAAATCATATCTTAGATAAGTGTGTATTTTAAACTGCAAATTGACAACATCTGGTACTTTAAGGTAGCATGATGTGGCACTGATTGTAAAATCAAGGTAACAGAATTTGACCCAGGTTCTTTATGCATTAAAAAGTAGGAATAATTAATTCACAAGTGCAACTGACTGCATTTTGATGCTCTTTGAACTTGGAAATGGGACGATATGTAGTTTTTCCTCAATTGGTTCTCAAAACAACATGGACAACACAGAAATGAACACTATACATAGGATGGACATAAAACTGAATACATGGATAGATGTTTCTTAAGATTATTTTCCACTAGATAGAATTTTTAAAATTCAAGTCGCCATATAATATGACATATATTGTTTTCCCCAAAATAAATAAAGCTCATCTGACAAAATTACTTCATTTAAATTAAACTACTTGTTCATTGGAACAAATAAAGCATGAAAGTGTTCTGAGAGAAGTTCATTTTATGATTTAGGTGTCTATACACCAGCTTATTATGCATAAAACTACAAGTTTATGTAAAATTATTTTATACATATAGTTGTCTAAACATTTATTCAAAAATACCCAGTTAAAACAAATATTAAAGCTTAATAAAAACACATAGTAATGCAACGATGAATTTTTCTTTCTTATTTTTGTTGTTGGTTGGCAAGAAACTGTTCAATATTTCTTTTTAGTTTAGCATATTTTATATGATTATACTTAATTAACAGGGGATTAAACATATACTTTAACATTTATTTATCTTCTTCTAGAAAGTGTGAAAAAGGAAAGATAAAAATTTACAGAAAATCAAAGTAATTAATAAAATACAAATAAAAAAGTTTCACTTTTTATTTCACATTCAATAATCAGTTTAAAAAGAAAGAAACAGTGCATAATGCTCATTGACATTTTTATAGTATATTTTTTCGTTTTTAAATAATTTTTTACTATTAATTTATTATTATTATTAAAAATTTCTGCCTCCTGCCTCCCTCGCAATTCCCTTATTCTTAGTGCTTTATAAATACCAAAAATAACATTTTTCTTGAATTTTATAAATTTTTAAGATAATTTAAGGAATGCTGTGCTATTAAGATATTTAAAGATACTAATTCATGTAAATGTTGTGACTTCAGTTTCATTAAATTCTAGGAACTCTTTAATTTCTTTCTTTATTTCTTTCTTGACCTAGGGGAGGTTAAGTAGTTTGCTGTTCAATTTCCATGAGTTTGTTGGGAATTTGAGAGTAGTATTGTTTAATTCTAACTTTATTCAATGGTGACAGGATGAAACACAGGGGGTTACTCCAATATTTTTTTTTTATATTTGTGAAGGTTTGCTTTGTTACCGAGTGTGTGATCAGTTTTAGAGAAGGTTCTATGAGGTGTTGAGAAGAAGGTATATTCTTTTGTTTGGGGGCAGGATGTTCTATGGATGTCTGGTACATCTATTTGATTCATGACATCTGTTTGTTCTGTTACTTCTCTCTTAAGTTTCTGTCTGGTTGACCTGTCCATTGGAAAGAGTGGAGTGTTAAAGTCTCCTCCTATTAGTGTGTGGGGATTGATGTGTGCTTTGAGTTTTAGTAATATTTCCTTTACGTATATGGGTGTTCTTATGTTACAGGCATAGATGTACAGGATTAAGACGTCATGTTGATATATTGTTCCTATTAGGAGTATAAAGTGTCATTTTCCATCTCTTCTTACTGATTATAGTTTGAAATCTATTTTGTTAGATATTAGGATAGTGACACCCACTTGTTTCCTAGGTTCATTTGATTGCAATACATTTCCCAACCCTTCAATATTAGTTTGTATCTGTCTTTGAGGTTAAGGTGTGTTTTTTGAATACAACAGAAGGCTTGATCCTCTTTTTGTACCCATTCACTCAGCCTGTGTCTTTTTTTAGGTGAATTGAGTTTATTGAATTAAGAGATATTAATGACCAGTGATTGTTAATTCATATTATTTTTTGGTAGTAGTGTTTGTTTGTTTCCCTTCTTTGGGTTTTGCTGGTGGGAGGTTATTTGTTGCCTATGTTTTTGTGGGTAGAGTTAGCTTCCTTGGGTTAGGGTTTTCATTCTAGTACTTTCGGTAGGGCTGGGTTTTGAATCTATTTTTGACATAGAATATATTGTTTTCTTTCATAAATGGTGATTGAAAGCTTTGCAGGCTATAAGTCTGGGCTTGCATCTGTGGTCTCTTGGAGTCTTCAGCACATCTGCTCAGGATCTTCTGGCTTTCATGGTTTCCATTGAGAAGTCAGGTGTAATTTTGATAGGTCTAATATTACATGTTATTGGTCTTTTTTCTTTGTCACTCTTAATATTCTTTATTTATTCTATATGATTTGCATTTTGATTATTGTATGGCAAGGGGATGTGTCTATTTTTGGATTTGAATATCACGAAAACAAAAGGTTATCTAATTCTTATAATTGTAAAACAAAAATATAATAAAATCTATTATCAGCTGCTGTAATCTGTGACAACTTCAGATAAGTCTCTTTAACATAGTTTATACTTATATAGAATATAGTCTATTAACATTTTCTTATTGTACTATAAAGTTTATCCTAAAACCAATTGGCTCCTTTTAAAAAAATGTGTCTTTAGGAGAACAAAATAATATCATTAACAGCTATAAATTGTTATTTGAAACCTGAATTGTGAATCTCTATTACGTGGTCTGAATTTCAAAATTAATATCAAAAGAAAAAAAATGCAGAATTTTCATCTGGGTTAAAATGTCACCAACTTGGTCTAATATTTAGTGTTTTAGGGAAGAATATATAAAGGAATAATTTTTCAGAACGGAAACTTTGGAATAGTCCCTAGACATTTTAAGTGATATGAAACTGTCCATTCTCTCATGTTTGATTTTGTGTGCCAGAAAGATGAGCTGTGTCATAGATGGTGACATTAGCACTGGAGCTGGATAAGTCATCTCCCGTGTTCTTGACCTTTTAATTCTTTCTTCCAAGTTTACCTTTCTTTATTTTTCCCCAGAAATTCTAGCCATATATTTGCAACAAGATCTTCACTTAAACTTAAATCATTAAATAAAAATCAATATTGAATAATTGTTAGGGTATAGGTAAGATTCTAAGATATATAATGCAAATAGAGTTGTTCTATGTCAATAATTTGTATTTATGCTACCAATCCTTTAAACTTATTATTAACACATTAATTTGCATTATGAGTTATATTTATTAAAAAAAGAAAATGAATGTTGATTTAAGAACTTACTGAACTGTACATGATAAATTTGTTATTCACTGAGAATTTATTTACCTGATGCAAAATAACAATTTTATCGTTAATTTTGTAAATAAGAAATCAATATACAGTCCATAAGCACCATAAATTTATGATTCTTCAAGCCTCAGCCTCAAAAAGTATTGTCATTTCAGGTTAGTGCCACCAATTCTAATAAAGCCCTAGAGAATTTTAGTATGAATTAAGAAACAGATAGTATTTCCTAAGATCACAAAGTTTCTTTAGTAATTATAAAAGAATGTGTTAAGTTGATCACTATAGATAAATATTTTATTTAATAATTTGGTGTGTAATTCACATGTTTTATATATTTATATTACAATATTTCTCTTGTCTTATATCTAATGATATTTATATTTCTTTCTAATTTTAATGCTTTATTCCTTTCCCGTGTCCATATTCCTGATAGTAATCTTGTGAAGAAATTATTTCTGAATTGTTATACAATCCAATATTACTTTGTTTTCTGTATGATTCTCCTAGAGTGAAAATTAATATTTGACCAAAGAGAAAAATTGCATAGACATTATCCAATCTTTAAATTTTGATGCTAAAATATGTTGACAGTGTTGAAGATGAGATAAATATAGTTACAACTTTCTTTATTATCAAATTCAGAAAAGATGCATTCTCCCAACTACTGCTTACAGCCTGCCAGGCACCTGTCTCTCTACAATAAGAGTAATGGGTTCAACCTCTGTGAAATGTTGTTCCTCAAAACACTTTTTTTCCCATATAAGTTACCTTGAATAAGATGTCTTATTATAGCAATTAAAGAATTACTAAGATAATTAGAAATACTTAAATTTGTATGATTCAATTCTATATCATGCCTCTCCTCCAATGGTCACTTTCAAATGAATAATATTTTATACCTTTTGTCTGTTTTTGTAATTTTAGCAATTGTGATTTTTCTTCTAGTTATGATTGTTACATATATGCATTTGAATAATGTTGCTGAAAGCCTCTACTTTCGTTTAGGGATATTTTGTTGCACACACACACACACACACACACACACACACACACGGAAGTATAAGGACTGCCACCTGGGATTGAACAACGTTGTATACTGTTCACCAATGCTGAAGAATAATTCTTCTTGCCTCAGCAATTTTTAATTTCACGTACTCTTCATCTAGGGACAGGAACTTTTGGAATCCTTTAACCCTGAAGACATGCCTATAGGTGGTGTCTTTATTTAGTTCTTGTTTAGGCAGGCACATTGTTGAGATTTCACAGGTTCAGCCTCCCTTTCTTGCCTAGAAGACAACTGATTCCTAATTCCTTTTTTTTTAATCTGCTTTTTAAAGTATATTTAGGTATTATTCTGTGGGAGTTTACACCCAGTGTGTAGGTACCTATGGAGGGAAGATTATGGCTTAGATAATTCTTTTCTACCTGATGTGGAAGGTAGATCATTGGTTAAGATCAATATATACATTTAGCTAGCAAACCACCTCTCCAGGCTTTCTTTTTTTAATTTAAAAATGTGTGGGAAGGAATAACTTTTATTTTTCAATGATTTTATGCATATGTAATTTGGATTATTCCTAATTTCTGTATAATATTTCTTTGCAGAATACAGTCATTATACTGTAAGACCCTCATCCCTTATTCTCAAAGGAATGAGAAGAAATTTCCCAGAAGAGTGTTTTAAAATCAAAAACCCCAGACTAGCTTTATGTTCCCAGAAAAGATAGTGGCTCCCCACAAGATCGCCCTGCCACCTGGTGAAGCCTGATAAAGGTGTTCTGACTCACGGATGGGGTGACCTTGCTCTGAAGAAAAGAAGAAAGAAAGAAAACTAGCTGACAAAACAGGATGGGAAAGAGCAAAGACCTTGTACCCATGCCACACACACCCCCATGGCCCTGAAGGGCTTGCAGATTTTCCCTTTAAAAAGCTAACCCTGCAGAGGGACTCTTACTCCTCCTTACCTCACTATGACTAGTCTGAGTGCTGGTGACAAGTTCCTTAGGTCGCTGTGCTGGGCAGCAATGAAGCTGAGCAGCTCACCCACCTCAACCACCTCAGCTTGGCTGAACTGCTCAAGCCCTTCTCTCGCCTCACTTTCGAAGTTCACATGAAAGGAACTCACTCCTGATGGACTGAGGCTTATCCGACCAAACATGAGACTGCTTATGTGGTGGCTAAGAAATTACCTGACGAGATCCTTCCCAGGTTTGGTTTCCCACACATGATAGGGTCAGACAATGGCCCTGCCTTTGTCTCACAGGTGAGCCAGGGAGTAGCCACTGCACTGGGGGCTGAATAGAAATTACATTGCACTTACCGCCCTCAGATTTCAGGACAGGTTGAGAGAATAAATCGGACCCTAAAAGAGACCCTTACCAAATTTACCCTGGAGATTGACGGTGACTAGGTGGCTCTCCTCCCCTATGCCTTGTTCAGGGTAAGAAATTCCCCATACCAGATGGGATTGTTCCCTTTTGTGATAATGTATGGTGTACCCCTACATCTTGTGCCTAGCTAGCAGGACAAGTTAATCCTGCCTTTGGAAGAAGGGGACCGCCTAGAGAGCCTAAAAGTGCTGTCCCAAATACAGGCAGATATCTGGCCTCAGTTACGGGCCCTATATTCATCCTCCTCTTTCCCTGAGCCCCACAGTTTCAAGCCTGGTGACTGGGTCCTCATCCGCAGACACCAAGGCAAGTCCCTGAAGCCACGGTGGAAATGACCGTATGTTGTCATCCTAGCCACTCCAAAATGCTCTCAAAGTGGACGGTGTCTCCACCTGTATTCACCACTCCCATGCCAGATCTGTATTGCCTTTTCCTGAGAAGCCTCCAGATAGGACCTGGGAAATTTCCAAGCACCCCACGTATCCCTTGATGCTAAAGCTGCATTGGAAACGTGAAAATGAAGTTCACTCTATTGATATGGCACCTGCTTCTTCATCTGTGCCCAGGGAATACTGAAAACCCCCATGCACCTTGGAACTTTACCTGGACCTTTACTATCCCTGAGACTGCGCAAGCCTTAAGGTTGGCCACTGAAGTTCACCCCCTGTACAGGTGGTACCTCCAGCTAACTTTCAACCTATGTGCTTTAGCAAAATACTCCTGGAAGAACACTGAGCAAACTCTCCGAGACTCTTATCCTGCTTGCAAACATTGTGACTGGTACATTTGTCAGGGGGGTAAGCGAATTTACCAGTGTGGGGGGCCTGAAGTATTTTTTTTGTGCTGCCTGGGGATGTGAAACCGGTGTCTCCAAGTGGAGGACTAGCAAAGGAGACTTAGTCTCTTTTACTAGTACTACACCAGGAGAGTGTAAAATCAATATCACCTTTACTGAGGAGGGAAAAGGGGCTAACTGGTTAACAGGAAAGACTTGGGGATTACAATTGTATGTTTCACGAGGAGAAGACATAGGGATCTTGTTCTCTCTGCAGGTTGTTGCAACACCTCCTGTGACCATAGCATTAGGCCCCAATAAGGTAATTAATCCCACCTCAGATGAGAAGAATCCTTCCTCTCCTCCTAAGTCAACTATTGGTACCATCACCCTGGCAACTGTCTTCAGCACCTCAGTTTTACCAACACTAAAGACACACTGGGATGCTGGCCCTTTACCTATTAGATCCTCTGAACTTGGAAAACCCCTGTTTACAGTCCTACAACAGTCATTCTTACTGCTAACTAGTTCCAAGCCAGAACTAACTGCCTCCTGCTTGCTCTGCTATGGCACAAGGCCTCCCTATTATAAAGAAATAGCTGTGTTGGTCCCAAAAAACAAACTTAATTGGCAGGAACAGGAGGGAGCCTCAAGTTCTTGTTGATGGCAGTCAAATACCTCCTTGGCCCTTGGACAAATCTCAGGTCAGGTACTATGTGTAGGGACAATATCTGACCACTTCTTACCCCTCTGTAATCACACTATGCCCCTCACAAAACAATCAGGATATTTGGTCCCAGCAAATGATACCTGGTGAGCATGTTCCTCTGGCCTAACACCTTGCATCCTTGTGATTGTGCTGAATCGAATGAAGGGATTTTGTGTCCTCATACACCTCGTTCGTCTGTGGGGTAACCTAACATGCTGCTGAGGAATTGTTAAGCCTTAGTGAGGCTACCCAGAAAGCTCTTAGACATAAGAGAGATTCAGTCACAGTCCTTATCCTTGCCATCCTGATGGGAACCAGCTTAGCAGGAATGGGGAAGCTGCCTCTCTTGGCACCCAACAGCATTATTATGCAGATATCTGCTTATCAATAGATGAACACATTCAAAGAATAGAAACCTCCATCACCCACCTACAAGAATATCTGTCTTCACTGGCAAAAGGGATGCTACAGAACAGAAGGGGCCTAGATTTACTATTCCTAAAAGAAAAAGGGCTATGTGCTGCTTAGGGAGAAGAATGCTGCTTCTATACAGACCACTCAGGAATTATAAAAGATTCCATGGCAAAGGTCCATGAAGGCCTAGTAAAAAGGAAAAGAGAACATGAAGCCAACCAGAGCTGGTTTGAAGCCTGGTATTCCAAATCCCCTTGGTTCACCATCCTTGTTTCACCTTAATAGGACCTTTGTTAGTCTTCCTCCTAATACTCACCTTTGGGACATATATTATTAGTAATACTCCAATATATGAAACCAAGTTGGGAACTATACAACTTATGGTGCAACAGGGGTATACTCCACTCAGACCTTATACAAAAGAAATGTATGATAATATCAGTAGGGCTGATGAAATATACAAGCAGGCTTATGATTGAACCCACTTAGGACCAAGAGAAGAGGGGACTGTAAGACCCTCATCATTTATTCTCAAAGGAATGAGTAGGAATTTCTCAGCAGAGTGCTTTTAAATTAAAAAAAAAAAACAGACTAGCTTCATTTTCTCAGAAAAGGTAGTTCCCCCTCCCAAGGGTACCGGGCCACCTGGTTGAGATTGATAAAGACTTCCTGACTCAGGGACAGGGTGACTTTGCTCTGAAGACATACAAAGCTGACAAAACAGGATGGGAAAGAGCAAAGACCTTGCACCCATGCCAAACCCTCCTGATGGCCCTGAAGGCCTCGTAGTTTTTACCTTTGATAAGCTTACCCCTCAGAAGGACTCAACCTCACTATGACTAATGTTGAGTGCTGGTAACACGTTCCGTGCTAGCTGCTCGTGTTGCTCTTACAATAACAATAAACCTTCTTATTACAATCTGGACTTCTCTGGTTTCTGGTGGTCTCTCTGGGGTCATAATCTGGGTACAACAATACTAACCTTGTGCCAGTCTCATTACGACAAAATGTCTCACATACTATCTTGTTTCTGAAAGATGTAATTAACCTTTGTAACTCAACCTTAGTAAGTTCTAAAACAATTTGAGAAAAAGAGAGATAAAATGGTCCTATAGAAGCACATGAAATTTCCACTCTTTATACTTACTGTGATAATCACTGACTTATGAACACATAAGTACATGTTTTGGGGACAGCTGTATCATATAGTTCAACAAGCCACAGTTGACAATGATAAACTGGTTAATTTATCTAGATTAATATGCTGAATTTTTCATAACAAATATCAGAATTTTACAATCATGCATGTGAATGCTGATAATAATAAGAACAGATCTTGTGCAGCCCTGTATTCCTGCTACCATGGAGGCTGAGACAGAAGAATCACAGCCTGATTGCACAAATAGATCAAGGCCAATCTGAGCCACTAACCACGATCTCTTTATAGGATAAAAAGTAACAAATAAGGTCTAGGTTATTGCTCAGCATTAAATTATTTCTTGATTATGCTTGAGCTCTAAGGCTCAATACAAATTGTAACAAAACAACTCAAAAATTTACACACAAAACAAAACACAAATATACATACACAAACTTCCAAAGAGGAAGTGCAGAAGATCAATGAAAGCAACCTTATAGATGATCATAATTCTAAGAAATATGAAGAAGGCTAGCAGATTGAACTCATTTCTATTGTTGTGAACAGAAACCATGACCACTATAACTCTTAAAAAGAGGTGATTATCCAGATAAAATAGAATGTGGACCTGAAATAATATCACAAATTTATGCAATGCAAAGTAAGTTACTTGGCCACACCCAAGTTATCTAAAAGTAAATTATGAGAAGATATCTGGAAAACCTAAAACTTCTTATAAACAAAGTAGATATAAAGAAGAAAAAATGAATAGTGAACATTAACAAATAATCATGAAATCTTATGCAAAGGGTGCATCTGAAAGCTTTGTTATCCTAGTCTTTCAATTCTCTCACTGATAATACCAGTAAAAATTTCAAGGTAAAACTGGTCTACAAAATGAGACACTGAAAATTTGAAAGCACTGCATTCAAAGCCTATAATGTATTCAAATCAGTACTTAGAATGCATGGCAATAAAAAGAAAAAATTGGAAAAAATGAATACGTAAAATTAGTCATTTCAGCTTATACATTTTTTAAAAAAATCAGAAAATTTAGTAAAACCATACTAATAAGAAAAAAGTCTAAAATTATAAGCAATGAATATTATAAAAATTAAGAGAGTCATATTAATGATTGTTAGTATATATAGTTAAAATAATATAAAAGAATGACATGGTCATTTTGTACAAATAAATTTGATGTCTTAAATAAAATGCACATATTTATTTTAAACTAAAACTATAAAGTTTCATTCTATAAGAAATTGATAAAGTCATTAATTTGTACAAGATATAGATCTTCTGCAAATTGTTTTTAGTTCATATCTCAATGAAACAAAACAAAGAAAAATCGTAAAAAAATTTTAGCAGTAATATTTATGCTTTTCATTTTGATTGCCTATGACAAAGCACAAATTCTACTAAATACATGAATGAATGGTAAATGAATTTTATATTTGAATATTAGTTATACCATTTTAACTACTGAAATTTTAAAATCTAAAATTAAAATAAAAAATAAAGAACTCTTCTAAATATGGTATAAACAATAGAAGAGAAACAAAGCTTAAAAACTGATAGCAAGAGTGGGGTTTTAGACATTAAAAACCTATATTGTTCCTCGACTTTTGAAATAGTTTTATTGGCAAAATGTGTAAAAGTTTGGTAGATAGGGACGTAAAAAGTTTCTCTTTGCTAGAATCATAGCTTAATGTATCATCTGGTGAGAACTTGGAAACCAATAATAAAAAGAGAAAGATAAATTAAATATCACTATGTTCTTGATTGAATGAATTAAATATAAAGTATCAGAAACTGGAATTGTCATTCTCAGGTTAGTAAGATTGAAAATTATAAAAAAATAATTTTGGAAAATATTTTAAATATCATTTAAATATAAGAACTTTCACTTTCCATAAGACTCTGAATTATTTTATACTTTCAAAAAGACATTAGCATGCAATTATTCCCATAGAAGTTGGTGAACATCTGTAACTAGCTGTTTTCTTGGCAACTGACAAATTCTTAAACTAGCAAAATTTCTCTGTCCAAAGGAGAATGGGTTGATAGCTTTGGATCCAAGAGGATAATGTAAACCTACAATTTATCTCCTGAAGAAGAATTTTAAAAAATAATTAATTTCAACTGTTCTAGGTTTATAAATTCATTCACAGTTATAAGTCTACATACTTCCATTAGAAAAAAGTCTGCAAATTAAAAACAAAGTATAGTCACATGAACTAAGTTAATGTTGTTTAGAGTTTGAAAGGTAAAGGGTATTATTTGAAATAATCATTATATTGAATATGATGGAAGTTTTATGCCTATGCATGCACACAAATAGCATCAAAACCTGCCATGTATTTTGTAAAAGAATCAAACTGACAGATTAAACATATAAAGCATATTGAAAGCCTAAAATTATTTCTCAATAATGCTTCTTAGTAATATTATTTTAATGTTTCAACTTTTGTTTTGATTTTTTTTTCTTTTTTGAAAATGGAATTCTTTTCTCATAAGGTATATCCTGATTATAGTTCTTCCTCCGTTTACTCTCCCAGTTCCTCTCCATCTCCCTTTCTTCCCAATTCCATTCCCTTTCTATCTCTCATTAGATAAGAATAGGCTTCTAAGAGATAAAATCTGAACATGAGAAAATAAAATAGAATAAGATGAAGCAAAAGCTGTCATATCAAAGTTTGACATGACAACACAACAGGAAGAAAGAAACCCAAGAAAAGACATAAAAATAAAAGACCCACTGGTTCTCACAGTCAGAAGTCCCATAAAATACTAAGCCAGTAGTTACAACATATACTAGAGGACCTAGTATAGTCTATATAAGCCCTATACTTGCTTCTTCAGTCTCTGAACTCATATGGTCCTTGCCTCATTGATTCAGAGGACAATTTTGTCCTATACTCCTTGCTCTTTGGGTAATATAATCTTCCTGATTTATCCTTTGTGAGATTCCATGAGCAATGACAGATATAGGTTCCTACAAATTCTGTGCCCCTATTGCAGTAGCATATTGTGTAGATAAAACCAATTTTAAGTTAAATAAAAATTCAATATCCTTAGTCATTAGGGAAATGTAAATCAAAATGACTTTGAGATTCTAAAAGCTGTCTCATTAGATAAGATCGATAACAGTTATATAACAATAGTTCATACTCGCAAGAATGAACATGTGAGTACCTCCATTGCTGGTGGGAAGGCAAACATGTGCAGTCACTAGATAAATCAATATGGCAGTTCCTCAGAAAGCTGAAAATTGATCTATCTCAAGATTCAGGTATACTTTCCTTGGGCATATACCCAAAGGACATTCCATCCAATCACAAGGACCAGGATTAAACATGTTCATTTTGTTTTTATTCATAATCATAAAAAACTAAAAGCAACCTAGATGCTTCTCAGCAGAGAAATGAATAAAGAAAATGTGGTGCATTTATGCAACAGAATATTACTCATATGTTCAAAATGACATCATAAAATTGTAGGCAAATCGATGCAAGCAGGAAAAGATAATCCAGGGTGAGGTAACAAAGGCACACAAAGATAAATATGGTATGTATTGTCTTATAAGTTGATGCTAGTCATTAAGTAAATGATAAGGAAGTGACAATATGTGGCTTAGAGGTTAGATAAGAGGAGGGATCTATTGGGGTTAGTATGTATCTCTCTGATAAGAACAAATATAATAAATTTTAGAGGTAGGGGATCAGGTTGGGGGATGGTGGAGAGGGAGAGGGCACTGGGAGAGGCAGCTGGAATTTTGGGGTACAGTGTGGTAATGTGAAAATTACTTTAGTGGAAACTTCCTGAACTGTGAGAAGTTTATCCTAAGGATGACTCCCAGTAATGGGGGTTATGGAGTCTCAACTGGCCATTTCTTATTGCCAGGTGAGACTTTCAAAAGTAGTACTGGGTTGCATTCAATAGACTTTTTGGCAAAGGGGGTCTTATCAAATTTTCCATAACTGAGGTTGTTTAGGAGACAAAGGGACTGCCTTCCACAATGTGACAATAAGATCCCAATACCAAAGACAACACTCACACAATTAATTGAACATGGCAGAGTCAAACTGGCTCTTACATGTAGATAGCCTTCATCCTCTCATAAGTGCAAGAACACGTTCTAAACTTTTGGTGCAAGAAAACCCTCTGTAAGGCACAAAAAAGAGAAACATGGGCACCAATCCAGCCACAGAGCCTTTCAAATAATATTTTTAAAAGTGTGTATGTTGGTGTGTCTTTGTGTCTGTGCTTATATATGCATGTGAGTGCTGGAACCTATGGAGACCAGAAGACATCAGATATAATGGAGCCAGAACTATATGCAGCTATAATCCACTGATGTGAGCACTGGAAACTGAATTTATGCCCCCTTTATATACTGTCTTTATGGTTAAGCCATTTTCATTTCACATGTCTGGGTAAACATTGAAAACTTTGCATTATTTAGAATTTTATAAAATATTAAATTATGTATCAGAAATAGGATATGTGAAGAATTTTATTTTTTATTGAAAATAGATTTTTGTCTCATGTAATACATCCAGATGTCAGTTTCCTGTCCTTTCACTCTTTCCAACTCTATCCCAAACCTCCCTTCTCTCCCAGATCATATACTAAATGACAAGTTTGACAGGATGTTGGATGATGGAATAAGAAGATCAAATTTCCTTCCACATATAATTGTTTTAAGGACAAATTAAAACAAAACAAACCATTTAGAGCAAAATCATTCATTTCTAAGAAATGTCAAGTTTGATATTTTACATATATGAGAGCGAAGAGATCTATTTATATTTTAATTTTTTTTATTCAACAGGTGACAAACACAACTTTGTTTAAACTTGTTTTGGATATTTTTAATCTTATGGTTCAGGGACAAACACTACATAATCCTGATACAAGTCTCAAACATGTCGTGGAATATAAATATCTGTTTCATTCTCTGTAGCAGATGGTCAATCAAGTCCCATGTATTTCATGTGCCAGAAAATTTTATTTTCTCAACATTTTCTAGAGAGAAGTTTTACTGTTTATTTAAGTAGGTAATCTTGTTACATCTTCTATTTTTCCAGTATTTATTAAATATTTTTACTTTCAAAATTGAAAAGTAATTTATAATAGATTTTCAATATTTAAATTATATAATTTAGTATTTAATATCTTTTAAAAAGTCACTGATAAACATGTAATTATATGTCTAATTAGTTACTTTGGGATGTATTTATGTGCATGTGTGTGTGTGTGTGTGTGTGTGGTGATTTCACTGAGCAATATTTTTACATGCTCATATGTTTCAATGGTTGGTTTTCAGTTGGTGTTGCCGTTTGTAGAAGTTATGAAACCCTTAGGAGGCTGAGCCTTGCTGGAGCAAGTATGTCACTAGATGTAAAATTTGAAGATGAATGGCCTCACGTTACTTTCCATAAACTCTGCTTCCTGAGTGTGAGGGAACATAGGATCTCCCAGCTTCCTGCGTCTGCCTCATTCCTGATACGTTTTGCCTCACCTCCCCACTGTCTCTGAATACATATGTCTCTGTATAAACAGTTTTATAAATAGCTTTAGTCAAAGCATTTAATACCAGAACAAAATAGCAACTAATACAGTTCATATTCATGATGAGTGTATGGACATATGTGTCATGGCATTCGTACATAGTTCTGAGAAAATCTTTGTGATTCCGTTGTTTCCTTTCACCTTTACATGGTTTTCAGGGATCAAACTCAATTCAACTTCACCTGCTCACTCATCTTGGGGGCTAAATGATGAAATTGTTTGTCAGTTTGAATCGAGAATTATCTAGGTTTATTCAAGAGGCATATTATTGGATCTATGTGGACTTCCTTGAGATTCCTTGACATGGAGTACTCAGGGTAGATACACCCTGAATGTGGGCAACAATATCCGGTATACTGGAGTTCTTACCTGACTAGAACAACACCCTCTCCCCCCCAATGAAAAAGCAAAGATGGCTGGTCAGCCCATAGATCTCTCTCTCAGCATCGTATTTGATTTCAAACGTCAGCACCTATGATGGTGTTACTTGTCCCCTATTATAATGAACTAAGACATCTAACCATAAGTCAAAACAAACCTTACTCCTCTTTATTTGATTAGTTTCAGGTATTTTATCAAAGCCAAAAAAAAAGCAAATATATTCCATGGTAAGCAAATGCCACTTAAATCTAAAGATACTTTGCAATTCCAACTGCTCTGTATATAAGGTGTGTCCCTTTAGCTACACAATAAGCATTTTTCCTACTATGATAAAATTTTCTTTTTGAATTTTGTGAACGTCTTCAATAGTATATTTATTGATGATGACCCTACTGAGGAAATTAAATTTAAGTGCTCCATAGCCTAGCCATGTACAGAATTTTGTATTATCACACATATACGTGAAACTTGAGATAGATATTAGTGTATAAGGTATATGCATTCAGTCATAATATACATTGAATACATAGTAATATCTGAAAAAAGTAAGGTGTAAAAAATATACACTATTTGTGTCCTGTTTCCACTTCTGATAATAAAATACACTAAAGTAATGTTGAAAAGAAACAACAAAGTTTAATGATATACTGTACAAAATAATTATACTAAAAGATATTTTAATAAGTGTCAATATTTGTTTTATTCTCAAAATCATGTTAAGCCAAGATTCAGAATTGACACAACATTGACTTGCTATTTTCGTGTAATTGAACTGTACTGTCTTCATGGAATTTCTGCAATCATCTAGGATCATGGGGCTGTTTTAATACTCACAAATATCTCCATTGAAATTTTAATAATTAACTGATTAATAAATAGATTTTGGGGTATTTCCTTTGGCTTAGGGACATTGAAACGTTCAAAAAATGTCTAAGGCATTAAAAGTGCTCATGGCCTTGCTTTTAGACCCTCCATTGAATTAATGTTCTGAGACTTCAGTTATAATGGACATTATAAGGCTAATTTGATTTTATAATGCTTAACCAGAATCTGGTAGATGTACAGAGAGAATGCATTGAAAGTAGCAAGAGTTTTGATGCGACACCACAATCATGCTCTATTTCCCAAGCGGGTCTATGTCATTAGAGTAAAAAGGAAAAAAGAAACTAATTGGTTCTCTCTGCAGACTATTTGCTTGTTTTCTCTGAACCAAAGGTAAATAACAAAAATGACTTTTCAACACTTTGCCTGTACACTGCATTTTTTAAAAATCCCTCAAAGTGTCTTCCAATCTTCTCACAAGCTAATCCCTTTTTACATTTTTGTTTGTCTGATTTTTCAAAATTTCCCTATCAAGCATTTACCCAGAACTTTTGTTACGAATTAATAGCTGTTTGCTCAAAGAGAAAATATATCTAACAAAGTATATTTTCATATTCAAGCACTAAAGAACTAAACCCAACCTGTTCCATGTCAGAGCCCATAAGATGAAGTTCCACACTCTGTTAATGACACTCAAAAAATCATGCTGTTATAACATCCATCTCTAATTGCCAACTTTTTAAAAGGACCCAATGTTTCCTATAGGACCATGATAGCTCCTTCAGCTTCCTTTAAATCTCAGATGAATCTGTAGCAATATATTAGGACAGGTCTCCTTAATGTGTTCGAAAACAAATCCGGATAAGTGAAGTTTCTTAGTTCCTAATGACAAAAGAGCAAACTACCTAGAAGATCCAGATAGTAACTTCCATGATAATCTCCATCTTTTCATGCTGAAACCCAACTTCTTGAGAGCAGCTAGCTACTTTTCAGTTCCATGGGGTAAAACTCAATTTGAATCGCTGGTAGCTGTGCTGTGAATGAGAATTATCAGTGCGCTGTAGAGTACTGAGTCTTTTTGTTAGTTTGTTTGCATGCTTGCAAATCATCTTTATTCTGACATAATGAAAGACACCAGAAGATTTCCTGAATTGTACCTTCAGTTTCCCAGTGGAAATGATAAGATAGAAAGTAAATTATATAATTGCAAAACAAATTAATACAGAGAATTTTCTCTGCACTCAAGTATACACAGGGCTCCTGGTTGCTGCAGATGAAGTTGCATACAAAGACATTTAAATGTCCCTGTGTGAAACAGTGTGAGTTCAATGATAAGGATATGAATAACGAAAGAGTTGATGACAGAAGTATAATTTCTGAATATTAAGTTTTTTAAGGATATGCCACCTACTTAAATGATGCTGATATATTAAAAACCGTGTGTTTTTAATTTAGTCTTCTGTCATACAATATATTCCTACCAGTTTCCCCTCCTTCCACTACTTTGGTCTACCCTAGCCTTCCCTCTTCCCTAGATCTACTCCTCCATTTCCCTTCAGAAAAGAGCTGGACTTCTACGGATGTGAGCCTAACACAGCATAAGGATATTCAACAAGAACAGACACAAACCCACATATCCAAATTGCGTGAAGTAGCCCAGTAGGAGAAAAAGGACCCCGATTACAGACAAAAGAATCAGAGACATGCCCATTCCCACTGTTAGGAGATCCACAAAAACATCAAGCTAACAACCTATGTCATATGCAGAGGACCATTTAGAGAAAAGTAGTTAGATAAAATTATTCTCTGAAATATCTGAGTCTATAAAAAGTTAAATAAGACAAATAGCTTACCAATTTTTATGAGATTTTATTTGAGATCATAGTTTAATATTCCATTCATAAACATAATTGATATTTTATTAATATTTTAATTGAATGGAATAATGTAAAATATACATTTTTTTCAAGATTTTGAAAAATTTATTCTGCATTCATGTATGTGACATGGTGTGTATAGGAAGGTCAGAGAATAGGATTCTCTGTGTTTTATGCATATTTTCTCTTGGTTTTTGAGGCATCATCTTTTTTATTTCTATTTCTGAACATTACCCACCTGCCTAGATGACTAGGCAGCTTCTGTCAGTTGCCAACTCCTGTTCTGATTATTCAGTGGAAGTGGTGGGCTTCCAAGCTTCCAAGTGTTCACAATCACATCAAGCATCTAAAGTGTAAATTTTGGAATCCATCAAGGGTGTGAGAGCTGAACTGCAAGTATTTTTATCCACTGAGACATCTTTCTGGTTCTATAAATTAACTTCTTTATTGGCTTTCTTAGTACTGTTTACTAAAATTTTATTTTATTTTTTTATTTTTATTTTTTATTATTATTTTTTATTAAAAATTTCCACCTCCTCCCCTCCTCCCATTT
>LOEQ01003520.1:102082-133453 GCA_001685075.1 Bramus lutescens
AACTTGGTCAAATTAGGTAAATTAGGTCTTCTTGTCTGTAGTTTTGAAATATTTTTCCACTACTTTTTTTTTGCTTTTTAAATTTCTTTTTAAATTTCATTTTACATTCCATCCACAGTTGTCCTTGTTTCCCTCCTGCCTGCAACCCTTCTTCTGAGCATCCTCCCAAACCCAACGGGTAAGGGTTCCAATGGGAAGTCAATAATTAAGTCTGTCACATTAAACAGGAGCTGGGTCAAGCTCCTACCCTTTGCTTTAAATCTGAGCATGGCCCATTGGGAATGACTTCCAATAAGATAGCTCATGCACCAGGGATACATACTGGGCTTACTGCCAAGTGCCCAACATAATAGTCCAAATTTCACATTGTCTCCCGCATAAGGAGGGCCTATTTTCAGTCCATGGAGGTTCCACAGTTGTCAGTCAACAGTTCATGAATTTCCAAGAGCTTAATTAAGCTGTCTCTGTAGAAGTGTCCATCATGATTTTGACCTTCCTTGCTCATATATTGACTCCTCCCTCTTTTCTATTGGATTCTCTGAGATCTGCCTAGTACTTGGTTGTGAATCTCTGAATCTGGATCTGTCACTTCCTGGATGAAGGATCTCTGATGATAGTTGGGGTATTCACCAATATGAACATACGAGAATGCCTGTTCAGGCTCCCTCTCTACTTTTGCTTGGAGTCTTAGCTTGGGTCATTGTAAATTCTTGGACATTTTCCTAGCACCAGTTTCTTCCTAACCCCATAGTGACTCTATCAATGTCTCGCTTTCCTTGCTCTCCCACTCCATCCCTCTCTGCCCTTGACCATCTAGTTCCCTCAAGTCTCATCTCCTATGCCCTCCTGTTTATCACCCCCTCCTTGTCCCCAGTTTACCTAGAAGATCTCATCGAATTTGTCTTCCCCGAGCAATCCATCTGTCCCTCTTAGGGTCTTCAAAGTTTCTTAGCTTCTCTGGAGCTGTAGACTGTAGTCTGGTTAGCCTTTGGTTTCTTTGATTTACAACTAATATCCATTCATGAGTGAGTGCGAGTGCTTACCATGTTTGTCTTTCTGAGAACAGGTTACCTCATTCAGAAAGGTTTTTTTTTTTTCTGGTTCCATCTGTTTGACTGTAAATTACGTGATATTATCCATTTTTTAATTTTTATTACACCTGAGTAATATTCCATTGTGTAAATGTACATCTTAATTACTAGCCTAGAAAAAGCAACTAAGTTCCTTATATTAGGTATATCTTCTGAAAACTTTTTGTAATAGTTTCATACTATAATCTTTAAAATGAATTAACTTGGACATTTCATAGACATAGTGTCATATTCAAATAATTTTGTATTTTCCTTATCAGTTAGTACAATTTCTATGTTATGTTTTGACTTATCGCAATAACATACCCTCTTATATGTCAGAATGAGAGATACTATTTTTCATTCCAAATCTGCCTAAGAAAACTTCAAGGTACTCAATATTAAGAATGATTTTAGTTAAACTTTTTTGGCAATACTGCTTTGCTAAATTCCCTCTATATCTCTTTTTCTGGGAGAGTCTTTCACAAATGGATATGGGACATTGTAAAAATTATTACTATATCTTCTCATATGACTACATATTTTTTCATTAGCCTACTGTATTAATGGATTTCATTATTTGCTTTTAATTTTAAATCCATCCTACATAACTGTATATATTTTCCTATTTGTTGTGGTACATGCTTATATCTGTATGCTTCTTGAATTGGCTTTGCTGATTTTTCAAAGATCTGAATAAAAGAAGAGATAGTGCATTCTGATTATCGTGCCTTATCTTTGTCTAGTTTATTATTTCCATATCTTACAATTTCAGAATTTGGTTTGTTCCAATTGTTCACCATAACCTGATTATTTAGACATACATTTTATATGTTACCTCCAAGAATGTTTGCATTCTTTTTCCCAAGTTTCATATGTGTTGAACCAGAAAACAAAAACTGCCAAGTTTCCTTAACAAGGGCATGAGCATAAGACATGTATGAGTCCATAATTACTATTCTTTGCACTTATTCATTTTATTTCATATTAAAATCAATTTGGAGTATAATAATTACTTCCATTTTACTTAAAACACCCAATTTCTCCCAACCTATATAATTTCAGAAATGTATTTCCTTATATCTCCTCATTTCCAATTTAACCTGAAATGAAGACTTATTACTTGAAGATTCTTCAACCACCTAATTATTTTATGTCATTTTTTCTTATCACACAGGTTTGTTACTATTCATAGACAACTCTCAACTACATTTGTATTCATAAATATTAAATACCTCTAGCCTATTTCTTCTTTGAAATCTATACTTTAAAGAGAGTAAGGCGTTTGCTAACAATAAATTACAATATTCTAGCTACATGTGATCATAGAGATCTTTGCATGCTGCTTCCAACTTGGGGTTCAGTGAGTTGTCTCTTCCTACATACTTCCTGTAAGATTTCCAGTAAAATAATTTGTCCTTTATCATGACCTGTCTATAAATCAAAGCTATTATCCTCAGCTAGGAGGCACCACATACTTCTAAACATTGAAGTGCTTGTATTAATAGAACAAACAAATAAAAATTCCATGAATATTAATCAGATAAACATTCATTTATACATCTTTGTAGTCTTTATTAAGAAAAAGAAAAAATGTATCTCATCCTTCTTTATTCTAGGCAGTTTTATTAGAAGGACTTTGGCCTGATTTTGAATCCAATTGAAATAATATATCATTTTTCTTCTTTTTCCTTATTTCATCATATATTAAGTTCTATTTATTTCATGTATTACTTTAAATTATATTATGTATTTATTTTGCTTCCTATTCCCTTTTTAATTTTTCTTTCTGGTTATTTTGTTAATATTTTTTAGCCATTAAGCCTTTTAAATCCTTCATTACATAAAGAGAGAGGTGTTCTCAGCATCCTTTAACCTCATCTTTCAGCAAGGAGAATAGCTTGCATATGTAGCAAACATAATTGGTGATGACCTGAGGCAAATGAAGAACTTCACTTATGACCTGCAGGTTACTAAAAAGGTTCTCTGGTTTCCACAATCCTTGAAGCTAAACTTCTGTCCTTTGTGGCTCTATCTGAATCTCTTTGTGCTCTGACAAGTTGAACTGACAGGTAGTGGTGCCCATTCACTTGGCACTAAAAATCTCAAGGGTACTACTGCCTTTGAGATTGGCTGACCATGATAATATGATGTAAATTTCTGATTCTATATTCAAGTCTGCTAGTTATCTATAATTCATGCCCTGTGCATGTCAAGACTTGGCCTCTTCAACAAAGCTTTATCGTTTAGCTAGCTATTCATTCTTGAAAGCATTGCTACCACATATTCCATTAACCAACTCTAATCTATTTCAACGTGTAAATACATGTTATATGATAAAATAAGAAATTTAAATTAGCTTGTTATTTATTTGCAGAAAGACAAGTAGGAAGAATTATATATGTCTCTATCCTATGAGTAAGTCATAACTTACTGTTGCCTGTGTTTACTAATATAAACACTTTTGATAAAATACTACATGCACAATACTTGGTAAAATAGAATGTACTCAGCATTTCTGCTTAAATCATGAGTTATTCTGCCAATATAAATAGAACTCAAACTTAAATGAGAAGCCTAGTTTCACATAAATAATAAACAATTCAGAAATACTTCTAAGAAAAAAACACATAACTTAAATATTAAGTTTGAAAATATGATATTGTTATTATAAATATCAAGCTTTTCAGTGATTGTTTTGGCCTGTACACCCAACTGGTTGATTTATCACACACAGCAAACAAACACAGACACACACATGGGTGTACTATCACCAAGGAACATGTCTCAAGAGAAGGCAGAGAACAACTTACTGTAGATGATTTTCTCCCTACCATGTGTGTCCTGGTGATTTAATCAGGATTTCATTTAACGGTGACACACAGTTACATTTATTGGGTTCACCACTTTGCAACCCCTCTGTTTATATTTAGAAAAGCTCTCAAGCATGAATTATTATTAGATTTTTAAGTGATTGTCAAATATTATTTTGATTATTTAACTGTAATTGTTTTTAGAATGTTTTTATTACATATAATAGGAAAGAGTAAAACAAAGTTTACCGACTTTTGAAGAAGGATGTCAGGATAAAAGATATGCCTTTGTATTTCTCTTCCAAGTGTCTTTGGGTCGAAGTACACATTTAGAATAGAAAATCACACCTTTAAAGCTTTCTTTATCAACTTTATGAGACATGAAAAAAATCATTGCTACTACCATAAAACTTCAACTTAGTTACTCACAGTACAGTACCTTCAAATACCACTTTGGAAAACACATGATGATGAAAAATTTATGATACAAAAGTAAATCAAGGGTACAATCCAATATGTACTCTGTGTGTGTTTGTGTGTATGTATACATGTATGTGTATGTTAGCTTATAAAATTGAAATTATTTATCACAGTGTAAATAATAACAACCAAATAAAATTTTACATTAACATGAAAAAATGCCTCAATGCCAAATGAATTATGCTAAGAAAACCTATATTTAATTTAAAAGGGTAGAATGATGCATGTGCATAAAACATGTTTTGTTAAATCAGTAAACATAGGTACAGATAGAAAATACTTTCTTCTCTTAATAGACATACCAAAGGATAATCATTTATTTCATTGTTTGTTCTACAATTCTTAATCCATATAGCCTTTCAGAATTCAGTATTTTACCCCTGGTTGTTTCTGTTTATCATTATGTGTTCATTAACCTGTCAGAATCAGAGCAGAAGCTTTTATTCTCCACTGTGGAGCTTTAGATTCCACACTTGCCAATTACCAAACAGAGACTTAAATGTTCCAAGGTCCATATATACAAATTAAAAGAAAACTAAAAAGAAATAAGTCAATATGAATTTAGCACTTACAAATTAAAGATACAAAATAGCTACAAAAATATTCTGTTTGTAAACAGATTCTCAAGACTTAATTTTTTAGAAGAGTATTTTAAACAAAGTTTAATTTTTATTTGGCTATATGATTTTGGAAATTAATTCACAGCATGAGATATCATAGGTTTAAGATCTACCCTATTTGTGGTTAATCTCACTTAACACTTTGTCTAGACTATGTTATTTGGTTGTTTCATTTGTTTGTTTTAAAATACCAGTTTGGAATTTAATGTGAAGACATATTTTTTTTTCTAAATGTCATCACAATATAAACCAGGCTTTCAATAAACCTGATACCATTCTAGAATATGTGTTTCCCACATCTAACCAATTGAAGATGTCTAAAACATGTAGTGGGTTTTTCTAGAAGCAGAAATAAATTTGCCTCTATAATTTCTTCTGATGTGGAACCACAATATTTATTACTGGAATTCCTAGTTGTTTGGCATACCCTAAATATTTCAGACTGAATTCTTAAAATCTCTTAATACATAAACATGCAGAATGGTATATATGTATGTAGGCAGGTAGATGGGTGGGTGGGTCGTGGTGGATGAACAAATAAATAGATGGATAGGTGAAAAAGAGAGAGAGAGATAGATGAGAGATACATGATGGATGCTAGATAGATGATAGATGATAGACAGATGATGGATGGCTAAGTAAATACACAGATTACATGAGTAACCTGTGTGTTCTCACTATCAACAGAAATATGATAAAATTGTATTATTTCTTATTAAAGATTTGCATCATGGCTGTAGCAAGATAATTCATGTATAGCATTTAGGCATAAAGAATGGAGTTCATATCCTACATTAAAGCCAGGCACAGCAGCAAGCGCCTGCAATGTTACTGTTAGGGAGACAGAGGCAGGAAGATCTTTGGGTCTTTGTGGTCTGCCAGAGACCCTAAATTGATTATCTCAAGATTCAATAAGAAATCTGTTGCCAAATATGAAGGTAAAGAAATGATGGTAAAAGATCCCCAACATCAATTGCCAGACTCCGCACACTTGCCTGTATACACATTGGTGCATGCCCATATATCTGAGGTTAAACACAGAAACATATGTACACTGACAGGGACAATCAGGAGTAGAAAAATTATTCAAGTCAAACTTTGTTTCTGTCAGCATACTGATCTCCAATGTTAGTTCGTTTTTCAAAAAGGTCTCTTACATTGAGGGTTAATGAAATAGTAAGACCTTCCTGCTCTAACAAGCACTGCACCCCAAAGCCATCTCATACCATAGTGCACATTATTAGCTGTATCTTTCCCATTGGAAATACTTTTTCTTTAGTAATCAAACAGAGTCAAACATATCTCAATAGCATGCATTAAGGAAGGACATGTTTGTTGAGGACATAGGTAGGTATTGTTAATAGGGACTTTCTGGCAGACATACTCACATTTACTGATTTCCTACATATGTGACTTTTGGCTACACTGGACACTGATTTTGTGAGTATATAGCCTTCTAGGAAACCTTGACCTGCTCTCCAAGGCATTTCACCTTTGGGACACTGTAACTGAGTCTTCAGTAGGCCATACCATTGGACTATTATGCTGTCAATAGCGGAGAATATGACCAGGCCTGGAAACAGCAATAACATACTGAAATTCCTTTTCTATGGTGCAATTTCCTTAGCTAGAAGAAATGTTAAGTAATTTACCAGTTGCCATAGATAAGTAAATCAATAAGTTCTCAGATGACAGTTTGGGCAGAAGCATTATGTATAACAAAGCAAAATTACATCCCAAATAAGGGGCTATATCAATAAGACCAAAACACTTCCTCAATTACAATGAAAATATTTTAATGTAATCAACAGGCCACAATGTGGGTGCCTTATCAAACTTGTGTCCGGTGTCATAGTTACAGACCTATTATTTAGTTCTGTGCCTTGAGTGTCATTCTGTAATGGTGGGCCAATATGGAGATCCATTACTATGTGACAGAAACCGTCAGTTGTCAAAGTTAGGTTAGCCTAGCTTTGGGGAGTGAAATCTAGCAAATGACCCCATGTCACAGCTTTGAATCAATGGTAGATACTACATTTATGACCCTGTTGAGTGATGGTAGAGTGAATGGGAAATAACCTATCAGATCATCTCTACAGTGCATGATATGCTTTCTAATTTTCATGAAATGGTTCTCTAATAAAAACTTTTTTTGGATGAGAAACCAAACAGAGCACAAATATCTTCTCAATTTTCAACCTTTCAAACATCTGAGTCCACATATTTCTCTCCAGAATTCTTAGTCACTGATTTTGCCTTCATGTTCCTTTCAAATCTCTTGTGGGAAGTTAAATAACAGACTGTAGTCCATGAATTGGCACATAATTGCTTATCTAGCTGGTTTTCCTTCCAAGTAAAATCTATATCTAGGCACATTGCCCAAGGTTTTGCCAAATAAAAGAATGTCTCTTCATCAATATCTTTAAAGAACTTCCCAGAAAGGGACTGCAGTGCTGTAACTGTCCACTTTTGGAAGATATCCACAAGTCTCATTTAGTGTATTTTGCTGAACCTTTAATACAAAGACTCTTTTAATAGACCATCTAACACAATGGAAATAAAGCCATCACATGATGCAATCAAGAGAACTGTGGCAATTAGAGTTTTCCACAGACACAGAACCAACTATACATGCCATTGTATAAGTATGAATATGTTTATGCATTTTTATATATGTTGAGAGGGATACATGCAGATATACATTTGTTTTTAGAGAGGAAGAAATAGACAGGAACAGAGAGAGACTGATTCTGAAAATCCTTTGAGAAATTATGAGGGATGGAATGTCCGATGTTCTCAAGTCTGGGAGGCAGGTGGCAAGACTGGAACCAGCAGTATTTGAAGTGGCTGCCTTGCTCTAGTAAACCTGTAGTCAGAATTCTTTGCATTTGTTAAAGTCCTTTTCTTTGTAAGGCATTTTCCTTCTTGGAAAAATCACTCCCAGGTTATAGAAGATAATTTGCCTTGTCCAGTGTTTATTGATTTAAATGTAATCTTTAATTTATTGACTTAAATATTAAGCAGATGTAAATGATCATGCTCACAACAATATGTGCCCTAATATTTGGCTAAACAAGTCAGCAGAATTGACTGTAGTATTCTAAACAAATGCAGCTGATCATACGTGTACACAGTAGTGGTGACAAATAATCAGAGATAACTTATATAATGTCAATTTTGTGTCAGGAAGGTTTGAATATATTTTCAGCACTCACCATGTAAGTAACAACAATTTTAGAGATTTTGGGACCTTTTGGACTCCTGAAGGATGCTAATGAGGGATTTATCACGGTACAAAGTAAACTTTCTACTATGACTATGTAACTCCTTATGAAAACGCCACCACAGTTTACACTGTCACTCATGCTTTTTTGTCACCACAAAAGAATAGTTTATTTTTTGTAGACCTATTTATTTTAGTTTATGTGTATGAATATTTTACTTGCACATAAGTATTTGCAACACAAGTGCTTCTGTTGACTGTGGAGGACAGGAAGGCATTGGGTCCCCTAGAACTGGACTTTGAAGATGGTTGTGAGTTGTCATGAGAATGCTGGGAAATGAGTTCAGGTCACCTACAAGAGCAACAAGTATGCTTAACCATTGGGCAATCACTCCAGCTCCATATTTTAATTAACCACTACTCATTTCCTAATATACACTTGTATATAATCATTAACTGTGAACCAAATAGATATCACATGAACCCATCAAAACTTCTCAGACTAGAATGAAGTCAAGTGCATTTATTTAACCATTTTAAGGACTGTACCTTCTAAGATGCTGGTTTCATTTGGTTTTCCAACGTAGTGGAATAAACATCTCTATTTAATCATATCACTACTTCAGTGGAAAAAAATCTTTCAAAAGGTACTTGAAAATTAGTGATTTTCTATTCAAAATTTTATGAAAGATTACTTTAGTGCTTCAATATTCAATTTCCCTTTTGTGAACACCAGAGTATGTAATTTATTTCAGAATTTTATTGCATACACTTTGAAGATTGAGACTACTCTATTAGTCCAGACCTAAATGTGTCATTATTTCCAAATGGCATCATTCTTCATACGATGCAAATACATTAAGAAGAGCTTTGTCCTACCACTGCTATAGGACAATGGTCTTCTCCCCTGTAAAGATTTGTCACTTGTACTGCTTTAATAAAATGCGATTCACCAGTAGACAGGCAGGAAGTATAGGCAGGGCAACGAGAACAGGAGAATTCTGGGAGGAGGAAAGGGTCAGTCTGCTGTCCTGTCATCACCCAGGCACAGAAAGAAAGATGAGAAGGCCTCACTGATCAAAGGTACCAAGAGCCACATGGCTAACATGGACAAGAATTATGGGCTAATGTAAGTTGTAAGAGTTAGTAAGAAAGCCTGAGCTGATAGACTAACCAATTTATAATTAATATAGGCCTTTGTGTGTTTCTTTGGGATTGAATGGCTGAGGGACTGGGCAGGACAGAAACTGCTCTCAACACTAGAACAACTTGATGTACCATGCTTTGTTGACTCCCTTGGGAGGGCTGACCTTTCCTGAGCAGAAATAGGGGAAGGAAAATGAGGGGAGGTGGAGGAGGGTGGAGGGAATTGGAGGAGGGTGGTGAAGGGAAACTATAGTCAGGATGTAAAGTAAATGAGTGAATTTAATTAATAATTTATTTATAATATGTTCTAAAATAATGCAATAGATATGTTTTAAATCAATTAAATAACTAAAGCTAATACTATTTCTAAATGTCATAATAAAAAGCAATGACTAAAACAATGTCTTACTGGGAAATGCTGATAAAGTTGTGGGAATGGATACTGACAATAAAGCAAGGGAAACTATTTATAAAGAAATTATATAGTTATCGAGAGACTAGAATCCTCAACTGAATTCTAAATCAATGGTATCAACCTAGAATAATAACATTATACATTATTTTTGGCTTGCTTTTCCAAAAATTGTACTTAGTGGCACATTGCTGTCTAAAAGAGATTGTGTGAAGCAACAAAGAACAAGGTGCCTGTTGAGTGTTTAATTTCTATTTGGAAAGTTATTCTCAGAGTAGAGCGTAAGAAAAACTGAATAAAATAAGAAAAGATGATAGAAAGAAATTCTATAGAGCTTTAAATAGAGAAAGAATTAACATATCATATGTGATCTCTCAGAGAACACTCTAAGTTTTATCTCAGCCTCTAAACATTATATGGAAAAGAATGTTTGATTTATAAACAAAATGTGAAATAATTTTTAACTCATAAATATTACAATATTGTCTTTATAATATGTGCTTGCTTCTTAATGACTTGTTATGCATTTTAAACTAATGCAATGTATAGCTTTAGCATAATAAACCAAAAGAAAGCTTATGTTTCTTCTTTAAATTGTTAAAATGCTTTTTTATTGTTTGTGTGTGAGTGTTTTGACTGTGCATATACCTGTGAACCATGTGCTTGTCTAGTGACTACAAAGCCAGAAGAGGGTGTTGTATTCCCTTGGATTAGAGAACCAGGTGATTTTTTTTTTGAGCTATTGTGTCTAGGCTACTAACTTTAGAAGAGCAGCATGTGCTCTTAATCATTGAGCCATCTCTCCAGGCCTATTACCTCTGTCCTTCTTATTAACTTGTAAAACTTTCATTAAACCATAATTCTTGTCTGTGTTAGCCACGTGGCTTGGTACTCTTAATCAGTGAGGCATCCTCATCTTGTGCTCTTAATCATTGAGCCCTTCTTTTAAACAAGTATAACATATGAAAGTGATATAGTATATATGTACACAAAGAGAAAGACTGAGACCAACAGGGTAAGAACAGAGTGAGACTCACTTTGAGTATCTCAAGTTTGCATTCAAATGCCAATCCTGACTAAGCGTTCCAAGTGCTTAGAATTTCTTTCTTCTTTTTAAAATATTTATTTATTTTTTATTTATTATTTTATTTATTTATTATGTATGCAATATTCTGTCTGTGTATATGCCTGCAATCCAGAAGAGGGCACCAGACCCCATTGCAGATGGTTGTGAGCCACCATGTGGTTGCAGGGAATTGAACTCAGGACCTTTGGAAGAGCAGGCAGTGCTCTTAACCTCTGAGCCATCTCTCCAACCCCAAGTGCTTAGAATTTCAAGCATATGGTACTACAAGAGGATAAAATAGAATTTCTTAAACCTAATTCAACCCAGGAGTTTCATAGTAGAGTGTACATTAAATTTTCTCTTAATATAATGTAAATAATATTTCCTGATATACATTTAGTATATATTTTTATGTCCTTATTGCAGTCAAGGAACTCAAAATCATTTGCGATTATGGAACTATATAGCATTTTCTTATAAAACTCAAGATACTCAGCTGTTCTTAACAAGCTGTATTATTTTACTGATTAGATAAACAAATATTTATTGATTATTTTAACCATGTCCCTAAACACTTCTGTGCACTGAAACAGACAGGGGATGAAAGGAGGTTGTTGGTCCTCATATTCTGTAGCATAGATTTCATCAGAGAGAAGTAATAACCACACTACAAGTAGTTAATGAAAATGGATATTTTCCTATTTTTTTAGTCTTATAAAGAAAATATGAAGGATGTTTCAACAAATATTAATGTCTATTGAGGGAAATAAGGTGATCACACATTCATACAAACAAAGTAATTCATACAAAAAGTTATTTAAAATAACAAAAGGGAATCTCCACCATCAGGAAGTGCGATGTCAGCAGAAAACACTGAGAGAAGAGGGTCAGAAATTGCAGAAACATGGGAGAGCATATGTGGACATTGGTGCCTGCAAAGGAGCACAGTTTAGTGTATAATCTTGAGTGGACAATAATTCTCTTGTATAATGTAGAGCTGTAGTTTTCTATCAACTGAGCAGCTTCCAAAAGAGGATAATGAAGACATAAGAGAGAAATATGACACCTATGTTGACAAAGGCTTCTGCCCCATCCTGACCCACAGTCATTCAGTCTCAAAAAAACACGCAAAGGTCTACATTAATTATAAACTGTTTGCCCTATTACCTCCGTCTTTCTTATTAACTTGTAAAACTTTCATTAACCCATAATTCTTGTCTGTGTTAGCCACGTGGCTTGGTACCTTTAATCAGTGAGGTATCCTCATCTTGCGCCCTCTAACTCTTGGTGACAATTGCAGAGTGAGTCTTTCTTTTTCCCCAGAATTCTCCTGTTCTGGTCACCCCACCTATATTTCCTGCCTAGCTACTAGCCATTCAGTACTTTATTAAATCAGTATGAGAGACAAACTTTTACAGAGTACAAGACCCTTGTTCCACATCACTCCCCCTCCTTTGTATTCAAAACAAGGATTGTGAATCTAATCTCCCTTGTTTAGTTTTTTTATGACTATTTTCCATAACAACTTGTAATCAATATTCTAAACAAAGATAAAGATCCATCAATTTTTTGGAAACATGGACATAGTTTTTAGGCTACTTCCTGCTGATTGGAGACACTGATAATCTTATGGGGACCTAAAGACAATTTGGGATTACGGTCAAGTCCTGACTGAAATATTCTGTGAGGCTTGATCATTTCAGCCAGCAGTCTTGGGGCTGTTATGGATGTAGAACTCAGAGAAAACTCCAACAGAGATTCTGTGAAATGTTGGATCATCTGGGCCATCCACCCCTATTAGAAATTTTTCGGGGGTTCTTTCTTGGTTATGAGTATCTTAACCCAAAATAAATACACAGCCTCTCATTTCCTGAGGAAACAAAAGCAAAACCTCTTTTCTGAAGTAATATATCTTTTGACTTAAATTTTGAAGTCAAGACATTTTCAAAATATATATGTTGAATTAATCTAGTAGCACTTATAAGCAAATGTCTTTTAGCAGCTGTTGCTCCTTCCTCAGCTATCAAACATTTCAAAGACAAAACATTAACAGATAGTATCCAGTATTTTCCATCTTCATGTTGCTTCATTTTAAACTCTATTTCTTTCATTTTGTTATTGAATTTTTAGAATTTTAAGACAGGGTTTCTCTGTAACTTTGGCAGTTTGGAACTCACTCTGTAGAACAAGCTATTCTTGAACTCACAGAGATCCACCTGCCTCTGCCTCCCAAGTTCTGGGATTAAAGGTATGTGCCACCACACCAAACTACTCTCTTCCTTTTATTTAAAGGACTTTTTCTTTTCTCTCACAAGCCTACATATATTTTTCAACACACTTCAAACTATTTAGAGTTTTTTATTGTCCATCAGAATCTATCTTTACTGAATACCTCTTTTTATGATCACAAGAGTCTTCAATTTGCTAAGCAATATGGCTAGAATTAAAAACGTGGCTTTGCTTGGATGGATTCACTCACTCCCTAGCTTTCTGAGAGTCTAGCTTCATGGTAGAGGTACTGGTGGGAGCTATGTTTATTGCCATAGCTCTATGGAGTTTCAGAGTCCCTGCTGCAAAAACCAAGAAGCATGCTTTCAGATATAATAAACATCACTTAAGTGTTTTTAATAGGGTCTCTTAAAAGAGCTACAAGGTTTTGCATCTAAAATTGAGTTGGAAGCCTCTCTTAAATGAGTCATGATTTCCTCTAGTAAATAGAACACACTCTAGAAAATGCTGCTACTAAGAAGTCGTGCTTAACTCTGTTCTTTTGTGTCCAGAATTACTTAACAAGCTCTCTCAGGTTTTAAGTGGTCCACATTGGCACCATATTGTTGACAGAGTTTTCTGTCCTGCCTTGTCCCATAGCCTTTCAGTCCCAAAGAAACACACAGAGTCCAACGTTAATTAGAAACTCATTGGACTATTAGCTGATGTTTTTATTATTATCTCTTATAACTTTTACTAACCCATAATTTCTCTTTGTGTTAACAGTGTGGTTTGGTTCCTTTAATCAGTGAGGCATTCTCATCTGTGTCCTCTGGGTCTGGGTGACAACTGCAGACTGAGCCTTTCTTTTTCCCAGAATTCTTCTGTTCTGGTCACCCCACCTATACTTTCTGCCTGGCTACTTGCCAATCAGCACTTTATTATACCAGTACAAGTGACAAAACTTTACAGGGTATGAGACCATTGTCCCATAGCACACCTGCTCTATTATAATGGCTCAATTCAATCAACCACAGAAACCAGTATGTTGACAGACCAACAGCCAGTTTCCCTTTAAATCCTGAAGAGTTAACTACCAGAGCTTAGAAGGTTGAGTACAATATGAAGTTGTAAGTGCAAGCAGAAGACTGAGAATGTATGTGAAGATGGACATTATATTAAAATATACTAAAGGCCACAGATGGTGGTGACAAATAGTTGCTTGTGGCTCTTCCAAATTTCATGTTCTATATCCAATTGATGTAAGTATTCATAAAGTATATACTATATTATGGTATTTTCCAAAGCTGCAATGTACTAACCCATCACACAAACCCACAACACAAATATGTACACATTTGCACATAGGTTTACCAGAGTGCCTAACTTTCTGTTTATATTTGCCTTATACAGAGAAGACCTTTTCAATTCTATAATGTTACATTTTGATGTTTTAAAAGTACATTATGTTGTATTGTATTGTATTTATCAAAGTCATAACTCTTAATAAAATTGCCATTATTTCATTTTATTTTTAATAAACACCTAATTATGAAATAAAATGACTACATGCCTTCTTCAATGTTTGTATTTTGAAGTCTGTGAATGAATACTTTTTCCACCAAAGCTGCTTGGGAATCACAAAGACAATAAGTGATTATGTTCTTTATGTATCTTTTCTCTACTTTCGTGAGACAGAATGGGAGAAGAGTAATGTCTTAGGATGCTCTGAGTTGTAAGGGTAGAGTTGTGCTCATGCTGGCTGTCCCACAGTTAAAAAGGGTGTCACTAATTACAAATTTCAAATGAACCAACTGTGTTTGAATAAAGCTACCCAAAAGATTCTTGTTCCTTTAGAACTGTACATAGTAAGAAACAATAAAAGGAACGAAATTTTGTATAGTTTTACACGAATTTGACTGCAAAAAGGGTCCTAATCAATATATTTATTGAAGTTAGTTCATTTAGTATTTGTTATGCATATATGTGTGTGAATGCAATTATATATATATATACATACATACATATATATATATATATATAACCTTGACAAAATTTAAATCTCAGTCATATATTGTTAAAAGAGAAATTTAAACTTTTCCTTGATTTCTTCATCCAAAATGGACTTATTAGTATCTGTTTTGTAAAGGTCACAAAGCACCTAGAGAAATTTTGTGCATAAAAACATAAAGATTTTCTCTGGAAGTGAAAACTTACATGCTTAGATGATCAGTTCTTGCCATGAGGGTAACTTGAGTCCTAGGTTCCAAGAATCTCAGTGTTCTCTAGTATTAAATGGGGATATATGCCTTGCAGAATTTTGTGGGTATTAAGAAGATAAAATCACATGTTGTCTATTACAGTTGTGTACATAGTGAGAAAGCAATAAATTATGAACTTATCATTAAGGCCATCATTTGAAATTCATATGCAAATGAATTTTTGAATAAAATCAAATATTAAATATACCAGGTCAGTATTAATCCAAATAAACAAAAAGAAATCTAGAGGTAACTTCAGACCTTATGAATTATTTGAATGCAAAGAATTTGTATGTGTGCTTTCTTCCTTATTCATATACAGATTTAAAAGTTTCTGAAGGAATTGCTATTAAGGAAAACATGGGGTATTATAGAAAAATTTTCTAGTTATGATGAAGCCTACTAACTCCCACTTGGTATGATCTTTAAATTCATCTGTGTCAACGTGAAATTTTTTAATTTGATGTTTAAGACTACATGATCTGAGAAGGAAATAGAATTAGCAAAATCTGAATTGATGATGAAGATATAATGGAATTTCCTTTGACTCTCTAATGGAATTTTTTTTCCTTTCTTTTTTTGGTTTTTATCAAGACAGGGTTTCTCTATAGTTTTGGAGACTGTTCTGGAACTAGCTCTTTTTTGACCAGGCTGGCATCAACCACACAGAGATCTGCCTGCTTCTGCCTCCAGAATGCTGGGATTTAAGGCATGTACCACCCCTGCCTGGCTACTCTCTATTGGATTTCTATATATCTCTCATTGGAAAATATTTTCATTGAAAATCAGCTCCCTCTAGAACTTTATTGTCAAAATTGAACAAAGAAAATATATCTTCTGATTAATGACACCCACTTTTTGTTGTTTTAATTTTTTTTAATAAAACACCTGCTTTTAATATAGTTGTTCTAGAACACACTAACCTGAAGTTGAAGCTGTCTCCCATAGCTGCCCATGTGCTGAGCTCACAAACATGAGCCACCATGACCAGAGTCCAACAATACCTACTTTAGAAGGTGATGAATCAAAGTAATTTTTTTATTTAGTTTTGAAATGAAGATTCCAAATCTTCCTTTATTTCTGAACTTTGTTATGTTTTATTATCTTACATTAGAAAGTTGTCAAGATTATACTAATAGGAATTTAAATTTATTTACATCCTTGTGAGGTACAATTATTACACATCAAGAAATATGTCTATTCTGGATTTACCATTTAAAAAACTAGAAGAGAATACTTTTCTCTTTTCTCTCATGTTTTTAGACTAAGATACATACATTTTTTTCCTTTGTCTTAGTCCATTAGATACTTTGCTCTCTAGGGGGAAATAATTGATTTTATTACAGAGGAACACAGACGACACAACAAGCTTTCCCTTTGGACACACAATGGCTGGTGACCCACCTGTGTTAATGTCAAGTTTGCTCACCCCAGAGATTGATGAGCTACTGGTTGGACAATGATCTAATAAAGGCCCTCATATAGCTGCTAGGAAAGGTCACAGCTCTTTCCAGCATAAGCTAGAAAATTGATCAAGTTGTGTAAATAGTTCTTCAGCTTTATGCACAGACAGGATCCTATACTCTTTGCTCCTACAAGAATGAATATTCTGATTCAAGCTTCAAATAATAACAAGATATCTAAGCCAGAGTAACTTACATATGTGTCTAGAGATTTCAAATGTGCACTCCTCCTATGCTTTGGACATCCTTGCTGTGTTGTTCCTCAGGACTTCTGTCTCCTGTCTCGTTTTCTACTTTGGGAAATGAAATCTTCACATTCTTCGTTTCTATCAACACTTACCACTCTATTTCCCCAAGTGACCCACTACTCTAGCTTAAAATCAGTTGTCATGGAGCAGGTGGGGTTTAATGTTTATTTCAACCAGAGTTAAAAATGTCATGGAAAGCCATTTCTTTGATGATTTTTAGAAAAAAAAAACTTTAACTATCAGAGTAGAAAAATGAAGTAAGTAATTTTCTCAATTGTCACGTTCAACATCTAGTCACATACTTCACTGAAATTTAGCCATTGACTTCTTTTATATCTTCTTTCATATCTATAACAACTTTATCTTCTCAGGAGGGGTAGGAATTTTATTTGACTTTGTATCCTGAGTGCTCATCACTGTGATTGGCACACACAGAATACTTTTGAATGTTTGCTGAGAGAACTTGTACTTAGTAACTAATGTCCAGTGTCAAACAACAGGAGAAACTGAGACATTTAGTGGGTTAAAACCTTACAGAATGCCATGTTTTCTTTGCTTTTATTCTATTCATATCTAGCTATATAAAGTAGGTGAATTTGACCTTCACATGTCTCAAAAAAACAAAGTAAGTAAATTATTGCCAGGTCAAGAACACACAAATCCAAGATACTCAATACAACTGTATGCTATATAGGCAAAGGGAATTACAACAATGACAGCTTCTTTAGTGATAATGCAAAATGTCAATGAATTGGATTGAACCCTTACCTTTGTCAAACCAACTGGATGAAGTATTCTTTAAAAAATATGGGGTAATTGCAGCTGATTCCATGTAATATAAACAATGATAAGCTAAAGATTTGAATGCAATCTCAAAAAAAATAATTAAAATATATTTTTGGAATTTCATATTTAATACCTATATATATTCTAATCAAGTATTTTATATACAGTAAATAATGTATATAGATTCACACATATATAAAATAAAATCCTTTGTTATTCTATTTATGTAAGCTTTTGTACATGTGAATTTTAATTACACTATTTTTTCTTCATATAAAGCTCTTCAAAAGTTATCTTACAAAATATCTATTTATACAATGAGTATACCCACAGAATTATCCTTTCCAGATGTTCATTAATCCTAATGGTTTTACTGTTATACAAGGTTATATATATGCACAGGTTGGAGAGTGTATGCCTTTGTGTGTTGACAGAAAAACAATATACTGTGGCTTCCATGCTTTGTTCACATATTACCTAAAGGCAAATCACAACAAAGTTAAAATAAAACTGTACCATAATTCTATGCATATTCATCAAAAACTATTTTAAACAAGTGTTGTTAAAGCTGAGAAATGATAAACAGTTATAAAACACAAGACTAGAAAGGTAAGTTTATCTCCCAACTGTATTTAATAAATGCTTCAAAGACAGAGAAATAGAAAAACTTTTTTCTATCAATACAACGTATAGGATACATAAAATTGGTCATTAGAAGTACTGGTTATCATGCAGTGCAATATGTAAAGCACTGAAATGAAATATTTTTAACCAGTATTATATTTTTAGAAATTACTGTGCCACATGCATCAACCATGTGATAGGAGTTACCAAAAAGCTTTAGAAAATATTTAGGAGTTAGCTATTCGCATGTTAGAGATTAGTTTTGGTTTCATAAAGGATCTTTACATTGGGTAATAACAAATTGTCACCATTGAATAAAGGACTTAATGAATGTTGACATCCAATTGTTCTATAAATGAATTAAATGGCATTCAAAATAGTACCTAATTATTATTTAGATTTTGTTTGCATTTCTAAACTCTTCTTGAGCCATAACTAATACTCTAGAAAGTAAGTGAAATCCATTGTGATGGGAAAAAAATAAATTATGTAAAAGCTAAATAGAATGACTCTTAGGGAGAGAAAGGGGAAGGGCAGGAGAGAATGAGAGAGGGAGGGGAGACAGAGAGAGACAGAGAGAACATCACAGAGAAAATATTTGTTCAAAAATGTGTATTCAAAAAAAAGCTTTTTTGGAAATGAAAACTGAGTTTGCCCCACTTTACAATATATCACTTTTATTTATCCTTCAAAAGCTCCTAATGATCAATATTGGAGGAGGCCCACTTGTGAGTTCCTGGTCGCCTGGCTAGCTTAGACCCAAAATATTCACAAAGAAACTGTATTAATTAAATCACTGTTTGTTCCATTATTTCTAGCTTCTTATTGGTTCTTATTAATTTAACCCATTTCTATTAATCTGTATATCTCTACCTGGATGTGGCTTACCAGGTAAAGTTCCCAGCATCTGTCTCTGGTGTCTCCAAGGCTTCTTTATAAATCAGTCTTTCTCCTCCCATGCTATAGGCCAAGCAAGTTTCCCTACTCATTAACCAATAAAAGCAACACATAGACAGAAGGACCTCCTAGACCAGCTTTCAATGGGTCAAACTAAATTATCCAGTTTATCATTTTATAGATAGATAGATAGATAGATAGATAGATAGATAGATAGATAGATATAGATATCTGGTACATTAGCAGGATCCCTAAAAGTAAAGAGTAGGAAATGGAATATTATTTTCTGAGAGAAATTGTAATGATTTCTAATGTCAATATATTTTCCATTAAAAGGGAACATTTACTATATTTTATTTTGATATCTATATGACTAGGGAAATTAAAATACTTTTCCAAAAACTATTTTTTGTATTAAATCATGTTGTAGCTTAAGAATTGGTTCTTCATACCTTAAAAATATTGATTTTATCCAGAATTCGGCTGAGAACTTAGTCGAGTAGAATTGATTAATATACAGTGTAATGTTCAGGAAATAGGTGAACAAAAGGAAATAAAAAGCTATTGCAGGGCCTGCCTGGGGCCAGAGGGTGTCAGGTCATGCTTGCGTGCTCTCATTGGGCTCTTGGCTCAGAGCAGACGGCTGACATTCCTTGAGCCTTCTGGAAGTGGTTCCTGGAAAATAAAAATTAATTTTGTGGACCGTAGTGCAATCCTCTGGACAAGGCTGCTACAGCAAGGCTTGTATTTATTTTATAAAAAGATATAGCGAGAGCTGGAAAATGGAGAATCTACTGAGAATAAGATCATCAAGGAAGCCTATGAGAAGGCCATTTTGTTTGTTAATAAAGGGCTGAACACGGATGAGCTAGGGTAGAGGGAAGAAGCAAAGAACTACTACAAACAAGTAATAGGACACCTGCTTAGGGGCATCAGTGCATGGCAGCAGAACCAGGGTACACAATCCCTGCATGGGAGTCTGCCAGACAGATTCAACAGAAGATAAAAGAAACACTTCAGAATGTCCGCACCAGGATACAGATCCTAGAGAAGGGCTTTGCCACATCTCCACAGAATGACCATCAGGATGTGACCAAGTTATACACAGAGTTCCCTTCTAAAGATACGTGCAAGAAGCCCCCAGAACCAGATTCCATTAGTTCAGCCCCCAAGCCTGCTGAAGTAGATGGGAGGGAGTGTCTCTGTTGTAGGTGCCACAGGTGCCAGTCCAGGTACTGCACCTTCTGCTGGGCTCTTGCCTTCTCCCAATTGTCCTGCTGAAGAACACCAGGCTACACCCCCAGGTTGCTATGGTCACTACACACTTTCCTACAAAACAGACTCCGGGGAGTTCTCGTCAGTGGGAGAAGACTTCTATTGGAACCGTTCCCAGCCTCCCCCTCTCGAGACCTTGGGGCTCGATGCAGCAAGCTGATTTTTGATACTAAATGGAGTGCAGATCTTTTTTGTAAACCCCGTGGAAGAGGATAGTGATCCATCATACCCTGGGCACCTGCGCGTCGTGAGGTTCTTGGGTAATTCTGTGGATACGGTTCTGAACCGCCCTCCTGGGTTTCTCCAGGTGTGTGAATGGTTATACCCCTAACTTCCTGATAGGTTTTCAGTTCTGAAGTGCACCACGGGAGCCTATATGTTTCCAGATACCATGTTACAAACCGCATGATGCTTCGTAGGGGCCGTTCGGTCATCTGATCTGGCAGAAGATGACAGAGAGCTGTTGAGGATCTGTTGAGGCAGATGTCTGACCTTCGGCTCCAGGCAAACTGGAATAGAGCAGAAGGAGAAGATGAATTCCAGATCCCTGTGAGGGCACAACACCCCTCTGAGCCACGGAAGGAAGCTTCTGGCACTGGTATCAGGCAATAGGGTTCTTCAGATTCTTTAATAGACCAAGGCAGCAAAGATGCACGCCATAAAGGAAAGTGTGGGAAAAAGACTAAAGATACTTCAAGTGAAAAGGTTAATCTGAGTCAGATTGTGCCCTGTGAGCCAAGTTCAGAAGAAAAATTGAAAGAACTACCTGAATGGAGTGAGAAAGTGTCCCACAACATTCTGTCACGTGGTTCCTGGGTGAGCTGGGATTTAGTCAAAGGTGCTGAATTTACTGGCAAAGCAATGCAAAAAGGAGCTTCTAAACTCTGAGAGCGCATTCAACCAGAGGAAAAACTGGTGGAAGTGAGTCCAGTTGTTACCAGGAGCCTCTATGTAGTGAAGCAGGCAATTGGAGCAGCAGTGAAAGTCAGATAGTTACTGGTTGATGGTGTCTGCACAGTAGTAAATTAGGTTGGCAAAGAGCTCACTCTGCGTGTCAGGAAGCATGGAAGCAAACTCATTCTAGAATCTCTTAAGACAGATAAAGATGGGAAGTCCACTCTGGTTGGTTCCATGGTTGTGGTGTAACACGAGGGGCTGGCTTGTTGGGGTTTCTGTCTTGCCCAGTACCCCACAGCCAGCATGTCCCAAAGAAAATCACACAGAGTTCTCCATAAGTTATAAAANTTTTCAGTGGGGTAGCTTACATCTTGCCTCTTTGGTGGCCCGGGCAGAAGTGCAGCGGGAGCTTCCTGTTTCCCAGAATACTCCTGTTCTTATCGCCCTGCCTCTACTTCCTGTCTGGTTGACCTGCCTATACTTCCTGCCTGGCCAATCAGCGTTTTATTAAAATACATGATTGACAGAATACAGACAATTCTCCCACACCATTGTGGCAGCAAGTAGTGTTCAAGGATTTTCAAGTGTCTGGCAGGCTTGGAGTGTGAGGCTAAATGCATCATCAGCAATGCGTCTGCAGAAACTGTACAAACCAATAAAAGCAGGAGAAGCTACACACAGTTAGATGGACTCCGCTATCAATGTTGCCCTCACTGCCTACAATATTGACAGCATCGGCATCAAAGCAATGGTGAAGAGAACTGGCAAAGCAGATGGGGCACACACTACTTGAGGACTACCAGATCATTAACATCTCTTAGAAGGAAAGCCAAGGAGGAGCAAGCACAGATGTGAGAGAAAACACAGAAAAGCAGATGGAGGAAGAGGAGAAAGGAGCAAAGATGAAAGATAAATAACAGGAGTTCTGGGAGTGACCTACACCAAAGCGTTACCAGACAGTGTGTGAGATAGCAGACATGGATTCTCCACAAAAGGAACAGTATTTTCTGTGTATTCATTCCTACAAAATGACTGTCAGAAGTTTGGGGCATCCACTCACAAGAAAAACAATAAGTATTCTTACATCTGGCCTCCAGAAATATGCAGTTTATAGTCTCAGTGAGTTTATTTTCCCTTAAATGTTGCTCAAATATTTTTGCAGTTCAAATAAAGCTTTTTTTTAGCTATTGTATTTCTGTCTTACACAGCTGGGTCACCAATCCCAGTTGCATGACAGCAGAGTTCACTTCCACTGTAATGGTTCCAGGAACACCTTACACCACAATTTAATTAAGCTCAGTTGAGACAATCAAATCAATGTTGTCTTGGCAGTATCATGAGCAATAGATCACTCTCCTCAATACTCACTTTCACTGCTAGATCCTCACACATACACTTTAGAAGTCTGTTTTGGCAGTCTGGATGACACATGCTTCAAGAGTTCTCTCTGTCTCTTTCAAAACTATTGTCAGCAGGTAGAAAGCAGAAGCTGCATTGAAATTCCAAGGATTTAGAATGACCTCTGCCAGAGTTCTTCTTCCATGAAATATGTATTGTTTGTAATGTTCTAACTCTTAAAACCTCAAGAAGTTTGACTTCATTTTATACTAGTAGATTAATGTCAGTATATCAGGTTTGGCTGTTATTCATTTTCATAATAGAAGAACAAAATTAATCACATGGTTATTGTGAAGAAAGTCCATGAAGTCTATATTTTAAGGTATCCAAATGTATGTCTAAATTGTCCACTGCAATCAGGTATTGAAACCTCTTTATGTTGGGTTCTAATTATATTGAGTTGAGCAATTGTTTCCTTATTTTTAAAATAAATTTAATAACCTGTCCACAAACATGCACGCTCAAAGAGAGAGGGATGGACTGACATTTCAGAATCCAAGCTCTTAATGCTCTACCTCAGGTTCAAAGCTTTGATCAATTATACAACAGCAACCTTGGAGATCAAAGAATCCCTAATTGCTAGTGAGCAAATACAGGGAAGCAAATAACAGTGTTCGGAACTCATGCCTTTCATAATTTAGAGACAAAAATCATTATGTCCAAGTATCCATAGATAGTTAGAGTTTATATTTTTTCACATCCTGGTTATGGGATCAATTAAAAATCATGTATGATTATTTTTATGGATAAACTACAAAGGCAAGATTCTTTTGTACAATACATAAAGAATCACTTTCAGGTGGACCATTATAGGCATGGTATGGATCATTTAAAATATGTATTAATATATAAATGCAAATTTATATGCAATAACAATTAAGAGAAAAGAGGTCGTGAATTTGAAAAAGCGTCAAGGATACATGACAGGATTCAAAGGGTTGAAAATGAAGGGAGATAGTTTGTAATTAAATTACATCATTAAATAAACAACAATAAAAATGTATAGACAATATAAAGGACTTAAAAATGTTGCTTGTTGATAAAATATTTTCCATGGGTTTATTTGAAAGAGGAAGACAAATGAATTTATGAGGAATAAAAGGGAACAAAACATGGAAGAAAGCTAATAAAAACACATTATAAATATATATATGTATACATATATACATACATACAAACATACATGAAAATTTTTAAACAAAAAAATTCCTTTTATAAACTGATAAATGTATGAGGAGACATTTTACCCAATTTATTTTAATAAGTACCTTATGTAGAACAATTGATAAAAAAATTTAGCATCTTCTTATGTGTCTAATCTCTCTTTTCGTGACTACTATATTACTCAGGAACATTTTTAACAAATATGGTATTAGTAATGCTTATGTGGTTCTGGGATACATTTTACCTTGTTCTATCATGCAATGTTTTTATTGAATTAACAGTTAAAATATATTTGTATATTTAGATGATCTGTTACATTCTGTTCATTGCATTTATAAGGCAACCAGCAGAAGAGCAGATTACCTGACATTTTTTGAGTGTTTATCCTCTTATGAGACTTTTTATGGGGATTCCACATGCAATCCCTGCACTTCTGAGTAAGTACCAAACTCTCTGGTGAAATTTAAAATGAGGCTTGTAGAATGAAACAAATGAGCAGAAGAAACAAGATATTCTCTGATACTGCAGGCTGATAGTGAACATATTCAAGTTGCTAGAAAGTTGTGTTGAAAACTAATGTTCATCAATACAAACACATGATGGTGGCTGTGCAGAACAAAACTGAAGAAAATGAGTTGAAAACTTAAAGTAGGATAACATGATTAATTTTGAGGTGTTGATGACTCTACCTAAATTATACTATTACTGTTTACAGGTTTTTGGTATATGTTTGTACAGAGGAGAAGAGAAAAGGAAGGAAAGAAGATGGAATGGAGGAAGGCAGAGAAGGGATAAGTGAAGAGACAAAGGAAAGAGAGAGAGAGAGAGAGAGAGAGAGAGAGAGAGAGAATTAATGATTTAAAACAAGTACTCTTATATATTCTATCACTGTGTCTTCTTACCTACTCTTTGAGAACTTTGTTTTGATAGAAGTAACAAGGACTTTATCAGTATTCTTAATTCTAAGAAACAAACAGTTATTGAAAATTAATACCTCTGATAAAAATTAGAAGTGGGATTGGAAAGAGGAGGTAAGGTGAGTCATTCTTTGTGCAGGCAAGATTTGTCTTGCATGCCAACACTCATAGACACAATGATCCAGACAACAAAACAGCCTATAAATTAATAATATAAGTTACTTTTAAGAATATTTATTTATTTACTTGTAAATGTAAGTTTCTGTACCACAAAGTCCGACACCCATTCAGTTCCATATAAAGACACAGAGGATTATGCTAAATATAAACTGATTGACATGTTGCTCATGCTTATGACTAATTATCTCTTACAACTTAAATTAATCCATAATTCTTATCTAGGTTATCTTATATGGCTCAGCACATTTTCTCAGTAGGGCATTCCCATCTTGGTTGCTCTGATTCTGGATGATGACTGTGACTATGTCTTTCTTCTCAAAATTCACCTAGTCTGGTGGTGGTCCCACCTGTATTTCCTGCTGGATACTAACCAAGTAAACATTTTATTAAACCTATATGAAGGACAAATTACTACAGTGTACAAGAGTATTATCCCACAGAACCTCCCCTTTTCTTTCTTTTCAAAACAAACCCTAAATCTATTCTCCTTTTTTGCCCTAACCATTATCCATAATAACTTGTAACTAACACACTAAACAAAAACAAACATCCATAATCCATATTTTGGGGATGTGGGTGTAGTTTATTATGCTACTTCATGCTGGTTGAGGGTCCTAATAATCTTATGGGAACACAAAGAAAATTGAGGTTTATAGTCAATCCTGTCTGGAGTATTCTGTGAGGCTGGATCATCTCAGCAAGCAGTTTTGAAGCTGTTCTGGATGTAGAACTAACAGGAAACTTCAACAGAGGACCTCCAAAATTTTGGACCATCTGTGCCATCTGATCCAATTAGAAATTTTTGAGAGGGTCTTCCTTCATCAAACCTTATTTCTCTTAATCCAGAATGAACCCCTAGCCTCACATCTCTTATGGAAATAAATGACAGAACCATTTTCTCAAAAACTTATTTATTTACTTGAACTCAAGTCATTTTTCAAAATATGTAGGTTGGTTTAATTCAGAAGCATTTATAATCAAATATCTTTTAGAAGCTGTTGCTCCTTCCTCAGCAGTCAAACAATTCAAATACAACACAATAATTTACAGTATCCCGATTGTCTGATTTCCATCTTTATATTGCTTTTTAAAAGTCTATTTATTTTATTTTTATTTTTCAATTTTTGGTTTTTTGAGACTGGGTTTCTCTGCATATCTTTGACTCTCCTGAAACTCACTCTGTAGAGCATATTGGCCAAGAACTCACAGAGATCTGCTTGCCTCTGCCTCCTAAATGCTGGGATTAAAGGCATTTACCACTACAACCAACTATTCTATTTCTCTTTTAAAGGACTTTTTCTATACTTTGTCTATACTACATTTTTAAATATACTGTAAACAATTTGGATGACTTTTTTTTCTGAATCTCTCTTTATAACTATATCTTTGTCTGATCACTTAAGTCTATAATCTGTTATGCAATAAGGCTAAAATTAAAGCTGCAGGTTTGGTGGCTGGCTCTGTCCTTTTGTTTGTTTGTTTGTCTGAGAGTCTAGCTTCGTGGTGGATTTACAGCAAGGAGCCAAATTTCTTGTCACAACCCTGTGGAGATTATAGGTCCATGCCACAACCAAGAAACCTGATTCTGGCTGCTCAAAAGCACAATTTTAGAGTTTGGTAGTAGATCCTTTAAAAAGAGCTTGAAGGTTTTGCTGCTAACATTGTCGGATAGTCTCCCTTAAAGGGGATATACCTCTACTCAGTGCCAACAAAGAAAGTCTACTGAAGAAAAGGCAGTTACCAGGAAGCTGCGATTAACTCTGCTCTTGTTTATCTAGATTTTTTTTTAAGCTTTCTCGGGATTTAGGTAGAAATTCTTGCCAAATGTTTGGGTACCATTTGTTGATAGTAGTTTATGTCCCATCCAGTCCCATGGCCATTCAATCCCAAATAAATACAGAGCAGCTTATATTTATTATAAGCTGTTTGGACTATTGCTCAGACTTATTACTAACTAGCTGTCATAGCTTTAATGAACCCATAATTTTTATCTATGCTTAGCCTTGTGACTTGATACCATTTATCAGTAAGGCATTCTCATCTTGCTTCCTCTGCTTCTGCTTCTGGATGATGACTGCATCTCTGTTGTTCTTTTTTTTTTTCCCAGAATTCTAGTCTGGTTGTCCCACCTGTACTTCCTTCCTGGCTACTGCCAAATCAGCAAATTATTAAAGCAATGCAAGTTTTTCAAGAGCATTATCCCACAGCATTTATTTCTTTGTTTGTTTAATGTGTATTTGTTTGTTGTAACCACTGCATGACACCTTCAAATTTAATAGTTGAGGAAGTCATTTTATATACAGTGTCAGCCAAGTCTTTTGAGAACTGCAGGAGGCAAGCGTGTTCTTTTTCTTGGAGATCTCCAGAGTCTTTGTAGAGCAGCTATGCGGCAGCCAGACACAATTTGAAAAAAGAGTAACTACCTATAAAGAGCATAGAGTTCACCATGAACAGTACACTTGAGAGCACTTCTGGTCAAGGTAGTCTGTTCCTTAGCCTGGTTTATCAGGTTTGGTGGCTGTCTCTTCCCATTCCTTTTATGTTATTAAAAATATGTTTTATATAATAATTTTGATCATCATTTTCGATCTCTTAGATCCTCCAAGTTCCTCTCTAAATAACTATCAAAAAGTGATTATTCAAAAAGTGAAATTCCTAGGCCATATGGAAACTACTTTTGTAGTCTCTTTTGAGAAAGCTCTATGTTAATTTCTGAAGAGAATGCTCACATCCAGCTCTGTGAAGAATGGAACCCAAATTAAAGCACCAGTGTCCTTTTCTTGAGGGTTGGGTGTCTGTAATATACAAAGGCACATTTAGTTGTACAAATAGAGTTCTTAATAATATTACATCAAGACTTCTCTGTTCTGGAAATCATTTACTTCATAACACCAGAGAAAAGGGGGCAAATGTGCATAATCTCTTCACTTGAAAAGATTGTCCTGTCAACTTTAATCTAGGACAAACCAATGATTTAAGACTAATATTTTAATGATAGTGTAGGGCATTGTTTGTTTGCTTATTATTGAATTTTTAACACTTAAAAGCTGCAATCCTCAATCCTACATGACTTTTGAATTTGAATGTTGGAAACAACTTGTTTAAGAATGCTGACTATGATGTGATATTTTTGGGTTGCCTCTCACTGTTGCAAGATAATGTCAGTTTTGTTTCTGTTAAAGTTGTTGACATATTTATTCTATAACTGTGGACATCAGTTAATCCAACACAGAACAAGAGTAACAAAGGAAGGATGAAGCCTGATTTTAAAATTCTTCCATAACTTTGGCATACGAAGGAAACGTAAATCAAATTATATGGATGAGTACATCTCCATTTAAAAGTAAGAGATTGGGTATGAGAATTCATTGGTTTAAAAATATGAAGAGAAAATATCTGTAAAGTTTTAGACAATGTAATATATTTTGTGTCACTACAATAGAACAATATAATGTTCAATATGTTCCAGATATGATGGATTTTTAATAGTGAAAATGACAGTATTTTAGCTAAAACTTTAGAAATCCAATTGGCAGATCCTCAAAGCATATTTTCAGGGTAACTTTACAGGACTTAAAAGTTGAGCAGTCTTCCACAGTCTGGGATTGGCTCCTTCCGTTAGTTACAGGTACTTATGACAGGATCTTTAGTACAATTATATAGTTTGAGGAATGTGACTCAGGCTATAATATTTGATTTATTTTTTGGTGTTCTATACTTAAAAAACTTTTTAACATGACAACTATAACTTTGTTGAGAAAACCTAAAGTCCATGCAATCATTCAATACCAAAGCACAATATCAGACTTAACAAAATCGTAGTAAGAAATAATGATCTCAACACACTTTCAAAATTAAATTTGAATTTTTTGAAAAATAATTTATATAAATTTCTTAACTAAAAATACTGGTTATGAATGATAGAAAATGTTTATAAGTGATAGACTTGAGGATGTCTATATCAGTCTGTTAAATTTGAAAAAAGAAAGGATACAGGAAGAGAAATGTAGTAAACTTTCTTTCCATAAAATAAAGGATAACAGAGTAATATTGAAGACATTTATATAGACTCCTGAATTGTTGATCACAAAGAAATATGGTGAGATCCTTTATAGGAATGCCATTAGAGTATGCCAATACCCCTGGGATGCCAGCCAAAAGAGATAATTTTCTAAAAACAGCTCAGTCTTGAACTTTATCCAAAAAACATCCATTCATAATGAAGTGAATTTTTTTTGTACAGGAAAGGAGTGTGCCAGACAGAAAACTTCTGTTGACATGTTTTGATTTGAATTTACATGCCAGGAATTACTGAAAAACTTTTCATTTCAAACACAATTTTATAGGCTTAAGAACAATTGCTAGCATTATTATAAGATAGAACAAACATTTTCAATTTAGTTATAGTTAAATAACAAGAAAGTCCATAAATAAAGCTACATAGACCCAGAACACTGAGTTTTAATGAATTTATATTTGAATATATTTAAATTCAGTCTAACTTTCCTGCTTTCATAATCCTTCAGAAATGTAAAAAGCCAACTATTAGTCCCAGAAAGGAAATTAGATTGATTAGCCATATCCAGTGAAATCTCCCCAATCCTAAGAGAAAATATCATAAAGAATAAAAATCACAGATATCAAAAAAGAAATGAGCAGGTAACAAAATCATCATTTGTTTGATTTTATTTAATTACAAAGTTAAAAATAGACTTCTATCCGTTATGTTTCAGAATGTTTTAGTTCATTTGCTTTAGAATATTTATTAAAATATTTAACCATTTATTTGATGCTATTGTACTATTAATTCATTCCTAAAGACGTTAATTTAATATTTTGCAAGGTCAGTTTTATAGTATATATAATATTGGTAAATAATAAGGCAATATCACATAATATATACAAAAATTCTATAGTTTACATGATTGGTTAAGTTGTATATTTGTTTTTACATAAATTAATATGTAATTATACTGTACATATGTGTGTTTGATATTCTAGAGAGTATACAAGGCCAAAAGTTCATAATATATAATGTATATAACAAAATATTTACAAATATATATTACAGATAATATATTTGCATATTTAAATATGATGAAAATTTAGTTAAATAATTGACAAACTATATTATTTAAGGACAGAGGACAAGACAATATTTTTTTTTCACACTCAGATTGGCTGAACCCAGCGAGTTAAGTGCTACCTAGATATTCATGTGACTCTCTTTATATAATTCTTACTAAAATTTTGGGCATTTAACTCAGTGATAAGATGTTTCCCTAGCATTTGAAAGATACTGAGTTTCTTCTTCAATACCACAGAAAGAAACAAACACACACACAAAAAATACACACACACACATGCAAAACCTCAAGTACTATTTAAAGGCCTGTCCCCATGGTGGACAGAACAGTAAATCAAATTACTAATTGAGTGGAAAGTTTTAAATCAATGTACAAAACATACACATAGAAAGTAAATATTATGTTTTCATGTATTCTTTAAATAACAGGATTGTTATTTTATTACAGAAGAATTTGATGTGAAATTTGGGCATGTATGTAAAAGTTAGGTAGGTACTGAATCACTAACCATGAAATTTCAGGTTTATTGAGATATTATTAGAAGTTGTTGGAAAACACTATGAAAAGAATAAGAATACTAAACATGATTGCTAATAGAAAGATTTGAAAACTACTAGATATTAAGAAAAATCTGCCTGGGTTGTGATGAAAGAGAGTCTATAAAGTTTTAAAGTCATCCCTACATCAGCAACTCCTTTGCTAGTTTCTACAAATGACTTCTACACGTGACATCCTTAAAACTACTTGCTTTGCTGACCCGCCATCCAAAACTATTATCGAGTGTTAAAAACATCTGGCACTAATGTGTTATAGCAGTATAACCCTAACAAGAATCTGTAAACATTTGTCCTTAAGAAGTGTAGTCTTTCCTTGGTCAAGGAAACTTTTTCTAGCAACAGAGAGGGAACACTACAGAAATATAAAACTAATCAAATTTCACAGGTATGAATCTCTGTCCCACCTGATACACCTACAAATCATTTCCATGTCTAAGGATCGGGGAATATTGCAAAAGAGGAAATGAAAAGCTCTTAATAGACAGAGGATTGTGGCATTTCCTGTGATGCTGTGTCTCCTAGAAACACCAAAGAACTCCTATAGCTGATAAATAACTTCAGTGATGTGGCAGGTTACAA
>LOEQ01003521.1:9593-27532 GCA_001685075.1 Bramus lutescens
AAGGAAGGAAGGAAGGAAGGAAGGAAGGAAGGAAGGAAGGAAGGAAGGAAGGAAGAAAGAAGGAAGGAAGGAAAGAAGGAAGGAAGGAAAGAAGGAAGAAAGGAAGAGAGAAAGAAAATGTTTAAGTTCTGTAGAATAATATCAAAATAAAAAAATGGGTATAGCAAAGCAAAGTACTTTTGCAATATCCTCTCTGATGTCTGTGTGCTGTAAAATTGGGTCTGTTTTAAAGAGAAGGTTAGGATTCACAAATTCACACGGCACACTTTCAAAGCATGGGGCTTTGCGACAGAGTTGGAATATGCTATGGCCACAGCCATACTCTTCACAAAGGCTGAGTAATCATTCGGTTTTCAGTCTTGTGTGTTTATGAGACATTTTAACCTGCCGAATGTTGGCTCTTATCTCTGAAGCATGCTATAACCTTGGCAGACCTGAAAATCATTGACATAAAATTTATGGCTACAAATTTTTAAAGAAAGATTCTTGGTGGAAATTTTACACAACATTGGTATTAGAGGCAGACCAACCTAAATTGAGTACTTGAACTTTGGTTTATTAGCTGAAGGATTTGATGCCAGAATGCTACCTCCCTGATTCTTGTAATAAGATCCTGTCTTACAGGATTGATTATAAAAGTTAGACAACATTTTATGTATAACATGCAGGAAATGAAATCTGACACGCTGTAAGTATTTGATGAATAATCTTGCTTATTATTTCCCGCAGCAATAAGGAAGTCACAGTCTCCCTAAGAAATTTGAAGGCCTACATTTACATTGCACGGAATTAATATCTGTTTCATTCCCACAGCGGAAGCAGATGTACAGAAACTCAATTCTCATCCGTGGTATCCTATTTATTTTCAGTATTCAACAGAGGAAAGGAGTAATGAAATGAGAAGTCTTTTGCCAGGGGAGCTAACCTTCTTCTAAGTCTGTCCTTATTGTAAAATGAGAAAGCAGCCACTTTTCGCAGCTACTATAAACAATTAAATGGCTATCCATTGTGGGCCCCTAGTCATTTCTAAGTCTCCTTGGCTGTTTCCACAGTCCACCCACCCTTGGGAAATCCAAAGCCATAACAATGTATCTCCTATACCTGAAAGGCCAGAGAGGTATTTGCGTTTTATAAGAAGTAATATTTTATTTTTCAGGTTCTCTCTAAGGTACCTTATATCCTGATCCATAACACAAAAGAATATAGCTCCCATACTTAGTGAACTAAAATAAACAAATAAATAAATATTTTAAAGGATCTCAGACTTGATAGATAGGAATGTAGATAAATATGCATTATTACAATTTAGATAGTTCTGCAGCATTTAATGCTACTAGAATACACCTGCATCACTCAGATTCAATTATACGATAAAAACCACATGTATAAAATGAAGTGTATAACAAATATGCCATTTGTTTTTATGAAACTAAATTTGTCTGATGATTTTCCCCCTAGGAAACTAATCAAAACACACTTCAAAATTCAATTTATAAATGACAAACCTTTTCCACATAAATGTTGCCTAACAATTTCACAAATTATATTCTTAATGAAAAATTTGTATTGTAAACAAATACTGTAAGAAAGTAATTTACCCCAAATCAAATTTTTGTCTAAATATTGAATCTGTCAGAAAGAGAAAAAAAAAAACTCTTTTCCTCACCCTTTGCATGACTGACATTCCTATTACAAAATACAGATCACCAGGAAAGAAATGTGATGCTTCAATATAAGTTTTTAATGACATATGAACTTCCAGCAATGAAGACTAGAAGGTCCCAGGTTTCGAAAGCTGTATGCTTTTGTGTCAGGCACAGATAAGCGTTATTGGAGGACCAAAGGTGTGGTCTAACCGTAACTGAGATGACTTCAGTAGGCTCTTCTTGGTGTCCTGTGACATTTCTGCCCATAGAATAGACAGGACACCTATCACGTGAAGGTCATGGGAGGGCAGGTAGCTGTGTCCTTTCTGATTCTGCTGATTTCGTAAATGCCACATTGAAATAGTTGGAGATTTTATGTCTGAGCTTTGACAGGGCTCTGCTGATATGATCTATCTATCCTTTTTTTTTTCTTTCTTTATAACTTTTTTATTGCTTCTTTGGGAATTTCACATCTTGCATCCCAATGCCACTCATTAACCAGTCCTTCCTTGTCCATCCTCCACCCTCGTAACCTCCCCTACAAAACATATGAACAAACAAACAGCAAACGTTTTGCTCCCCTGCCTTTCTGGCCTCTCCATCACATATTCATTTGTCTTAGTGGCTTCCAGAGCTGTGGAATGTCATATAGTATGTCCTTTTGCCCAAACAGCTTTACTTTCAAATGTTCATTGCAGTGAGTTGCTGTTCTGTTTCAAGGTCTCCAGCTTCTAGTCCACCATTTTTACTGGACCCTCACTGAAATTTCTCTTGGATAGCTTGCTGTTGCCCCCAGTCATGGTGATCTTGCAGCTATGGTTCCCCAGGATTGGCCCCTTCACAGACTTTAGCAGATCATAGATTGATTGGGTAGATATTGGGGTGAGCCAGGTCGAAGCCCTGGATGTGTGCCTGGGTGGTAGGAAAGTTGATTGGTCCAGAGACTGCCTCTCATACCCACACTATTGGGGCCAGTCTGGAGGGGCAACTCTCCCACTGAGGAAGCCAGCAAGGGGAAAGACCAGCTCTCCAGTGCACAGGCCATCAGGGCCAGCTCTTCCATGGCCGTAGGGGATAGCACAACCCAGGAACATCAGCACAGACTTTGACTCCATTAGGACCATGGACCCAGACATAGCCAGTAGCCACAACTTGGACCCAGATACGGCCATGGCCTGGGTGACAGCATGGATCACTTAGATTTGTATGGCCCTAGGTGGTACTGTGGTCCTCAGACTCTAAAATAGGCTCAGGTGACAGCCCAGACCCCAGGCAGACACAAACTGTCTGCTGCCTGTACTTTTTAAAGCTTTGATATTTCGTACATCACAGAATATCTTACCACATTTTAAATGATGTGAAATATTTGATAAAACCATTAATTTTTGGTATTGTTCTTGTTTTATGAGACAGGGTTTCTCTGTGTAGATTTGGAGCCTGTTCTGAAACTTGCTCTATAGACCCAGCTGACCTCAAACTCACAGATATGCTCCTGCCTCTGCCTCCTGAGTATTAGGATTTAAAGCATGCACCATCACTGACTGCTTTAAATTTTTAATAAAGCAATTTCAAAGAGTCCTGGTTCTTCAGAATAAAGTTTACACATAGTTTTGCGTTAGCTCTATACTCTTTAACTGTTTTCAACTTCTTTCATATTATGAAACATTGATCATTAGTGGCTTACAGTACTATCATTTTCATATGTGTCCCATACATTTCATTGTTAAATGAATTTTCAGAAAATTGTTGGATAGCTCTTTCAAAAGGACTGACTTGGGGAGCTGAAACAGTTTTTCTGCTTTTTTTCTCATTTTTAAAAAATAAAAGCATGTTTTTAAAACTGAACTGTCAAGTCAGTGAAGTCCCAAAATTTAGAGGGACGGTTTCTGAAGATGCCATGCTTCACCATAAGGGAAACTAAGTCTAACAGCCTAAAACATGAAAGACAATCCCCCATACTCTGGAGATTGCTTAGATACCAAACCTTTCCCCAAAGCCTGATCTTGGGAAATAATATAGCATTTAGGACATCATGCAAGAGGAAGGATGCTAGATCATTGCAGATTGTGCACTGGAAGGAGGGGATGCTATCTTCTTTTGATCCCATTGTGTTTTGGTTGCTAGAATTTAAACAGTTTGCAGTGCAGTGAAAACCCACCATGATGTTTTGCTTATGCGCACACCCAAAACACTGGAGTCAAAGTAATGGCTATAACAGTAATTGCTGCAGCCACGAGTCAAAATAAACCTTTCTTATTTGAGATACTTACAACTGACAAAAACAACTACATATCAATAATAGTCTTCAAATTCCAGGGTCTGACTTGATTTTTATTATGGTGTATTACATACAGACTGAGACCTTTAGAGATGCCTGTTTATTTTCTTGGTGTTTCTAATAATAAAATAAATTAACATAAAAAACTTAATACATCTGAATTAAACAGAAGAGAAAACCAGCCAGCCAGCCAACCAACCAATAAACAAAAATGCCAGCCAAAAATTAGAAGGAAAAGAGCCCAAAAGAAAGCAAGAGAATCAGAGACAGACTTGTTTGCACACTCAAGAATTCCATAAAATTGCTAAAGTGGAAGCCATAATGTACACACAGAGGACCTGATTCAGACCTGTATAGGACCTGTGCATGCTGCTTCAGTCTCTGTGAGTTCATGAGCTTTGCTCATGTTGAGTTAGAGGGCCTGGATTTCATGTTTTCTTCCATTCCCTCTGGCTCTTACTACTTTGCCTCCTCTTCCCCATGGTTCTCTGAGCCTTGAATGGAGGGAGGGATTTGATGGTAAATCCTGTCTAGGAATGATTGTCCCAAGGTCTTTCACTCTCTACATAATGTTTGTCTATGGGTCTCCGTATTTGTTCCCATCTGCAGCAGCTGGAATCTTTCTGATGATGGCTAGCAGAAATATCATTAAGAATCATTTTCTTGCTTGGTTTTTGTTTTGTTTCCCAGAACAGTAGTATTTGTTTTTACTCTAGTACACTGGGCTATCTAGTCTCAGCTTCTTGGTTACCCAAGCATTTTCAGGTGTGGGTTCCATCTTGTGTAGTGGGCCTTAAGTTAAATCAGATATTGGCAGGTTACTCACACAAATTTTGTGCCACCATACTTGCAGACAAGGCACCACTGTAGATCAAAGCGTTTGTGGCTGGTTGGTGTTTACGTTTCTCTCTTAGTAGCAAGCAGAGTATATCAAAGACACTAGCACATAGGTGTGAAGGCTCTAGGTAGGCACCAGCTCCACTTCTCAATGTACAATGAGTTACATGATGGTGTTGAAGTTCTGACTTCAGCAAGGCGAAATCTCAGTTTATGGAGAGCAACCTATAGTCTCAGTAATAGCCTGGGTGGGTTTGAGACCTCCACAGGACCCATTTGGCCAATAATTCAATTAGATGTAACTCAGTCCTGGGACTAGAAGCTTCAACTTGTGACAAGAGATGGCCAGATCGGGCTCTGTCCCTCATGATTTTGGCAATTTCATTTATAATTCCCTCATATATGTATATACTTCAGGAAGTTTCTACTTTATTAGGTTTCCATATTATACCTCAAATTGCCCTTAGTTTTAGCTGTCTCTCTCTGTTTTTCCTTCTTTATCTCCTTCTCTCCTCACCATCTCCACTTGATTGTAGCACAATTAATAAAGACCCAGAGACAGATACTGGGGTTCAACCTGAGGACCAGGAAAGCAAAGCAGCCAGCCACAGGCTCTTACCTCTACCTCACTCTGAATGACAATCCTGCCTCCATGAATCTTCAGAATGAGACTGAGATTGAGAGCTGTTCCTCCCATCTTATATTCTTGTCTAGTGCGGGGATTTAAGGCATACACCATTACTGCCCTGTTTCTATGGCAAACTAGTTTGGCTACTGATAAAAGGTGCGTGTCAACACTGCCTCATCTGTAAGGCTGACCAGGGTGGCTGTTTTACTCTCTGATCTTCAGGCAAGCTTTATTCATTAAAATATAAATGAAATCAATACACTTGATCTTCCTGGTTTATCCACCTGCCCATCTATTCACAATTATCTATTCTATTTCAATTTCCTAGGAAGATCTATCTGTTACCTTTAGCCCGTCATATCAAATCACTGTGGTTCCACATTGTTTGATTATCATTGACTTAATAGGTAATAGCCGCATATAAGCAAATACGCACCATGTTTGTCTTTCTATATCTGGTTTACCTTATTCAGGATGTTTTTTGCTTTGTTTTGTTTTACTAGTTCCATTCATTTTTGCTGTCATTAAAATAGGCCCTTTTCATCAGATTTATATAAATCTCAATAAGTCATAAGTCAGTTAATAACAATCATTAACAATTAAAGCCACAGGAAATTAAAAATACTTTTATTGAAAATAGATTTTATATACAATATATTCTAATTATGGTTTCCCTTCTCCCAGCTCCTCCAAGATCTTCCCAACTTCCTCATACACCAAAATTCACAACCTTTCTTTCTCTTTCTCACTGATACAGACATGTAAAATAATAATAATAATAATAATAAAATAATAAATTCTCATTAAAAATAATGTTAAATTGAATACTGATTATATTGACATTGTTATATAAAAATCATTAATATAATTAGTAATGATAAAAATGAAATATAATTAGATTAGGTTAAAAAATCCAGAATAGGACAAAACAAACAAGAAAAAGAGCAAAAGAGAAAGCCCAAAATTCTTATAGATACACAGACATACCCATCTGTACAAACAAAATCTCATAAAAAAATCACAAAACTGGAAATCATCATGTATATGAAAAAGACCTATGAGGGGGGAATTTATTGACAAAGCATAATAAGACAGAACCCCCTCAAATGCTACTGAGTTAATTTTATGTTGGCTATCTACTGCTGGACTTGCAGCCGACCCTTATGAGTGCTTTTTATATCCAGTGAAACTCACTTGGAGAACACTAAGTTCTCATTTGTAAGCATTTATTTATTGGAGACAGCTCCTGTTTTAGGAATGTGGACTTCTGTCCATTTCCCCTCCAAGCATCTGAACTCCATCAGAGGCAGACCTGTGCATTTCCTGTCTTGATGAGTTCATATATGCATAGGTCTTGCTGTGTTTAGAAGCCCTTGCTTCCTTGGTGTTTTCAATCCCTTCTGGCTTACAATCTCTTTTCCTCTTCTTCTGCAGGATTCTTTAAGTTCTGAAAAAAGTAAATTGATGGAAAAAATCATTGAAAGACTGAGAGATCCAGGAACTTATACTTTTTGTTTTATTTAGCTTCACGTCTTTGTATTTGTTTCCATTTACTTCAGCAGGAAGCTTCTCTGATGATGGTTGAGCAAGACACTAATCTATAAGTATACTAGAATGTCATTAGGACTGTTTCTTTAGAATAACAGTAATATTTGGTTTTCCCTAACTGGTCTCAGGTTTCTTGGCCACCCATTGGGGATGTGCTAGGGATCTGGTCCACCTCATGAATTATGTTTTAAATTCAATATGGTATTTGTTGGTTACTCTCACAATCTTTGTGCCACTCTTGTGCTAGCCCGTCTTGCAATCAGGGCACCATTGTAGATCAAAGTATTTGTAGCTTGGTTGGTTTTGACCTTTCTCCTTTGGTATTGTGCCTACTAGACAGTAGGGGTGGAGGATCTAGGTAGGCACCACCTCTATTTTTTCATGTTTAATGAGTTGTATGAGCACTGTCTTCTGCAGTAATGGCTTTTTATCAGCTTGTGGAGATCAACCAGTTGTCTTGGCAGAAGACTGGGTTGTTTGGTTGTTCCGATAGGACTTCTTTGACCAACAACTTGATTCAATGTAACTCATTCCTGGAGCTGGAAACTTATTCTTTACTTAAATATAAAAACAGAAAAATGATTGAAAAAAATACCGGGTAATAAAAAAAGCTAGTTTGTTTCTAATATTCAAAGTTCCTTGCTAGAAATTTTTGTAATGAAATACAGATTAACAAAAGAGTAACAATGTAAACATGATTGGGAAATAATAAGGGCAATGAGTAAATCTCACAAAAGAGATTAGAATTCTATTAAAATTCTGTTTTTTTTGATGGTTGATGATGGAATTTACAAAATAATCCCACACTAGATCAGAATTACATACAATAAAGGGTTATTTATTTAGGGGTGTACTCACTAATCACAGGCCTAGATCACAGTCCTCTGCACAAATGGGGAACAGGAACAAATTCTAGCAGCCAGAAGTAAGAGAGAGTAAGCACATGCTTTACAGCTCCATTTATAGTATAAGAGAACACACCCAAGTGGACTGGTATCTTAAAAGCTATTGGCTGAAGGAGCTCCCACAGCACCTCCCCCTTTTGTTTGAATAAGAGAGTTCCAAACCCAATATAAAACTATGTACACTAGGAACAGATATCAAGTATAATGTTAGAATTGCAACCAGCAAAAACAATATTAAGTAAGGAACATATCCTAATGTTTTAATGAACATTCTATATAAGGGGTCTAAGTCTTGTATTGGAAATGCAGTTAAAACTTTATGTAAGTCATCCTGGGATCTAGCATGCATTGATGAGGCTAAATTCTGGCCTTGTAACTTCTGTCCCTGCTCATCAATTTCAATAAATTTCTCAATCTTTCAATTCGTTTTACTACTGCCTTTTGTAAAGTCTGAATTTCCTGTCCAGTGTTCTGTTCTAATGCCCTCATTGAGGATACCAAGGTATGAAACTTGTCTAGTAAAGATAATGTCTCATCCTTGGACATAATTCTGACAGTGTGCATATTACCTTCCTGAAGAGATACCTTATCTGTTAATCTATCATAACCTTTCTACAGATTCTGATTGTTACATTCAACAGCACAAATCCTTTCAGATTATTCTGTCAAATTGATTCTATCCCTCTCCATCGTATCAATATTCTCAACTAGTTGCACCTTATTAGTCTGTAAAGACTATATAATTTCTAAAAGTGCCTCATTCTGGATCCTGTTGTCAAACCATTTTTAATGAGATAATATAAAAACTAAACTAATTGCTAGAATCAAGTAAAGGGATGTAGAAGGAAAATCTCACAAGCCTTGCATAATTCTACTGCATGTACTGGCTTTGGGGGAGCCTAGTCTGTTTGGATGCTCACTTTCCTAGACCTGGATGGAGGGGGGAGNATAGTCAAACACAGAGGTCTGCTTCATTTCAGCTCCTTTACTGCCAAGCCAGGGGGCAGGGACTGTTTCAGCTTCTCGGCTTTTTCCTTTCTGTGATGACCAGGGTGTAAAGGTACCTGCTGCAGTGAACCTTGAACTTCACATTATCCTTGTTCTTCTTGATCTTGACAGAAATCTTTAATTTAAAAAATCCTATCCATAGTAAAACTGAAATGATTATTGAATTACTGGATAGTTATGTTATCAGTAGTTTTTGTAGTTTTTCAGAACTTACCTGTCATAAGGCAATTACAATGATTAAATAGGTGTAAAAATTGTTATGGGCCAGCAGGTGTCTCAGTTGCAACCACATGGCCAAGAGATGCTAGCAGCAACAAAAAAATAAATGTTGCCTACCTAGGTACTGAAAAATATGCTTTGTTTAACAAATTAAGAGCAGTTATTAAGGTGATTAAATGATTCCAAGAGTTGGGGACCAGGATAATGAGAAAACCCAAAGTTTTCTGTCAGTGCAAGTTGCAGACTATGTGCACCAAAGGGATCACAGGCAGCAGTGTGTGGGCCTGCATGTGATGCTCTGAGTGGCAGCATGTGGGTTGCTAGCTGGGGAGCACTGAGCAGCAGCCTGCTGCATCTGAGTGCCCACTAGATCCACAGGTGGGAGAATCAGTGCCCAATGCTCCACACAGCTGGTGATCTGATGCCAAAAAGGGTAGACTGGTCCCCACGTTAAGGTGCCAGATGATGATGGCGGCTACAAAATAATCCCAACTAGTTCAGAATTACGTATGATAAAAAGGCTATTTATTTAGGGCTAGACTCACAGATCACAGTCCTAGATGACAATCCTCTGCATGAATGGGGAGCAGGAACCAAATCTAACAGCCACAAGCCAGAGCCAGAAGGGAGAGAGAATGAGTGTTGCATTTATATTCTAAGACACCACACCCAAGTGGGCTGGTATCTTAAAGGCTATTGGCTGAAAGAACTCCCACAGCAGATGGCTACATGAGTATCAACTTGGTTTGATTGAGCTATTACTAGGAAATTAGAAAATGTCTGTCTGTCTGTCTTTCTGTCTGCCTGTCTGTGTGTGTGTGTTATTTTTGTTCGTATACATGTGTGTATGTATCCATATGTGTATGTGTGTGCACGTTTGTCTGTGCCATTTAAGAAATGGCTTACATTGTGATGGCTCTCACATAATCAATAGTATCATCCACTGCTGGGTTTAAACTATGAATTGCTATTGGGAAATGGCAGAACTATTGGTTGTGTGACCTAATTGAAGGAGATGGGTAAGAGGGATGTACTGTTTTGTGGTATTTTAGGATTAGGTTCTTCTTCTCTCGGTTTCCTTAATTTTTAAAAGTGAGTTGCTCTGTTTAACCTGCCCTTCATCCTCATGTTCTGCCTTCCTACAGACCTAGAAACTATAGCCTATAGACTGAGAGCTCTAAAATTAGCCAAAGTAAGACTTTGTTGCTTCTCTAAGTTATTTTTCATGAAAAAAATTGTCACAAAACAGCAAAGAAGTGTCCTCTATACTCAAATTTAGTATGTTCAATATAAAACAGGATGATTTTGGAGAAGCATCAGCGCAGAGTTACAGGCTCTGAATTTTCAGCAATAGCAAATTGTGCGAAGGCAAATGGAGGCTACTCGCTGTGCAGATTGCGCTGTTGTTTTTCAAGTGGAGATGGGGAGAAACAATGCTCTTATCTTTGGAAATTGATAGACTGTTTGAACAAATAGTGAGAAGCAGAAAGCCTTCCTTCTCTAGACTTCTCTTAAATTGACTTCAGATCAACATAATCATCAGGCCCATAATGCATGGGGTTTTTTTTGATGGCATTTCCATGTCTCCTACAATACCAAGACAGATTTATAAAATGCCCTAGGTTTAGATCATAGGGGTATTTAAATTATGCACATATTTCAAGTCCTAGGAAAAGAACACCTCCCCTGTGAGGACAGGGGAGGCTAATGATAAACACTTTGAAAGGACAAGGATTCGCAATCATGGTCAACTAAAATGAAAAAAGTGTCCGTTGGCTTTGGCATGAAGGAGAATATGGTGTCATCTGGCATGCATGACATAGATGGAGTATACTCTGCTGTGTAATGAGCACAGTGGAGGGTGAAAAGTTGTAGTTGATCAGTTATTTATTCAAACTTCATAGCTAAGAAGGAATGCAGAATGACGTGCTAACATAAAAATGAGCCCCAGGAGTTCCTTACTGAGAGACTGAGCCTTTCCTCTATGTAGTCAATGGTACCTAGTAGCATATCTTCTACCTGACTGGAAGACAGAAACACTGCTATGAATGCTGTGACTTTGAGGCAGTATATAAAACCTCAGGCTTCTACTCTATTGAAAGAGTTGCATTCTTCAAAACTGATAACCTCTTACAGATTTTATATTTGTGTCATATACAGAAGTACAAAAGATGAATCAACCTGTATAAAACTCACCCAGGCTGAGTCTTTATATTCTAATTCATTTTACATAGGAACCAAAGTATTGGCTCAACCTCAAAAGCAAACATATAATGACCGAATGACACTCCCCACAGTTAAACAGATACCTTATGATTATGATAGAATAGATCAAAACTTTATTTAGCAAGCCTCATTGGACATCACTTTTCCTCATTTGTGAAGAAAGCATTATGTACTTCATCAACTCTCATTCTTTCTACCCATCCTCACCTCTGATAAGCAACATTCTATTCCCTTTTTCTGTAAATTCAGTTAACTTTCCTTCTGCATGGTTATATCTATTATTTTATTTTTTTATACTTCATAACTATTATTACAATTTTCTGTTATCCTAAATATATTTAAAAGTTCAGAGAACAAAATTTGATTTCAAGGTTGTTTATAAATGCATTTCATCCCTGAGAATTCAAATATTTTTTCTTTCATTGGGGTCACAATAATTGCACTACTGATAATTTCCTTTGGGTTCATCATTTCCTCTTAAACCATAAATTCCCCTGACATTGACTTTTATTAATAGCATAATGGGACTTTGTTGATAAATTCTCCTTTTTTCCCATTATTCTTTGCTTTTGGCTAATGTTCTAGTTTTCTGTTGCTGTACTTAAATACTAACCAAAATAACTTGGGAAAATAGTTTATTTCAGCTTACAGGGTGTAGTTAATCATTGAGGCAGGCCTGGACACAACAAGATAGGAACCTAGAGGCAGGAACTGAGGTAAAATCATGGAGGAAAGCTCTTTACTGGCTTTCTCAGCTGCTACACTTTAATACAGTCCAGATCCACGTGCCAGAGATGGCATCATCCACAATGGGCAGGGCTCCCCTACATTAATTCGTAATTAAGAAAATGCCCACCAGCAAATCTTATGGAGGTAATTTTGACGTTCCCTCTTCTCAGGTGACTCTAGTTTATGGTAATTTGACAAGAATATTAACAATAAAAAGTGTATGGGAAAAAACCTTATAGTGGGACACAGTTGAATTAGAATTTGGCTCTATACAGGATATTTCACCATAGCCATTTTTATTAATTCTGAGTTCAGATTGTAACAAGCCTCCGGGACTTAGTAAACTGGCACCACATTAGAGGCAGCACTTCTGACCTTAAAATGCAGCGCATGAGCCCCAAACCTGCCAAAATGGAAATGAAGACCTAATCCATCAAAGACCTAGTCCATGATTCCAGGAAAACTTTAAATCTGTTAACCTTGCTTTTTGGCTTCCTTAATTCTACTTCTTGCCAATAGAGTATGACAACCAGGATGTGGTGTTGGTGCAAAAGACAAAGGACTCCAAGGCTTGGGGTTGCAGGATTTGGGCAAGTTCCCCATGAAGCCACAGGCTTGCACTAAAGACTTGTCTTTTTGGCTTGAAGAGTGTCCATGTGATGGTCTCTGTTGGACTTTACCCACAATATCTAGAGTTTTCTAGCAAGTATACCAGAGTCTGAGATGCTGAAACACGAGGGGTCTCAGAGCCCTGATGGTACTGTAGAAAACAGTTCCTAGGGTCTGTGCACCATGAAACAATCCAGATCATCATGGACTTCTCCTACCTTTAACTCTGCTGCCCTAGAGGATCTTGATGTCTCCATATTAAAACAGGAAATTTCAGAAAGTCTCATGAATCTGTTGTGGCCAGAGTTTCCCAAGTTCTGGCAAAGGTCCTACATGTTGATTGGAAACTACAACATGCCTATCAGGCAGAAATCCCAGGACAGATAAAAGGGATAAATAGGATCTTAAAGGAAACTTTACCTAAATACATCCTTGAGGTTGTTGAAAATTGGCTCACTCCCTACCATTTGCCCCCCTGAGGGCCAGGTGTACCCCATGTCAGGAAGGATACACTATTTAAAATTTTGTTTAGGAAACCTTAACCGCACCTCCTTTAACTAAGAGTTATTCATAAAGTGAAAATTAATAACCATTCCCTCCTCAAGTCATTACAGGCCCTGCCACAAGCTCAGAGAACTATCATCAGAGTGTTTGAGAGCTTGCACCTTGTCTGTGTCTGAGCCTGCCCACACATTCCAGCCTGGTGACTGGATCCTGACCTTGAACCTTCACCCAGCTGAAGGAGGCTAGAAAGGACAAGGATAGCTGGGTCATCACCAGGTCCTCTCACCAACTAACGATAAGAGTGACACAGTCCTAATGATTATGATTGCACTACTTTGTCCTCTCTGTTTCCCAATGGGAAAGGCCCATGACCTCCACATTATGTTGGGACTGGAATTAGTCAAACAATAAGCTCCACTTCTAACAACTAAAAATGGGACCAACCTAAGATCATCCTGGGGAACCTCCAAGGATCCTGTTTAATGGCATTAAGCTACCTCCTCAATACCTCCCCTATGCTAATTCCTATAGTGACACACAGCAGATTAACTCAAAGTGTGGTGGTTGAGTGTGTTTCCAGTCTCAGAGATTATCCATCTTGCTTTTGCTAACAGCTTAATCAAGTGTACCTCTTCTAAATTGTTTGCCCTGAAGGAAACTCCACTCTCCCCTTTCATCCTATGTATGTCATTCAGTGGTGTTCATCCATAATGGAGAAGAGGGAAGAGCCCATCCAAATCTAGATTCTGGGCTTCCCTGTGCATGAAGAGCCATCCCCATTCTGATTCCCCCACTGGTGAGGGCAGGTGTCACTGATTCCAGTGCAATTGAAACTTCTGCCCTAATTATGGAGGCTAAAACCTTTATGGAACTCAGTGCTCAAGGAGATATTTACCTGGGCTATCTGTAAAATCTACTACCCTCTGGAAGGTCAGGATTCAGACTCCTCAGCAGAAGTTGTTCTTCAGAATTTTAGAGACTGAATCACCTCTTCATGAAGGAAGGACATGTCTGTATGGCACTGGAAGAAACTTGTTTCTTTTATGCACTCAAGTCAATGAAAATTAGAGAAAGTTTAGCCACAGTCAGAAATAACCATCAGGAAAGGAAAATGTGACACCAATATTCTGATAACTGGTACCAGTCCTTGTCGCCCTGTTTGCCCTGTTAACAACTCTACTTATGGCTACTGGTGGGACATTAATCTTTTGCTCCTTGCCTTCTCTATAGGACCCTGCTCACGCAATTACCTACTTAAGAATGTTAATCAGAGTGTAAGTTCAATTAAATTGCCACTGCTAAGAGAACAATATAACCCCCAGCATAAGATGAGTCCGTGATGTGACTCACTCCATAGAACCAACAGGAAATGTAACAGGCCCTCAGATATTAGCACAACTGACACCATGTTATAGGCAGCATTGTGGCCTTAACACCTGGCATGCAGACCCCAACACCTGCCAGAAGAGGAGCAAAGTCCTGACCCTTAAAAGATCTAGTTCATAGTTCTAGGATAGTCCATAAATATAATAACCTTGCTATTTGACTTCTGTGGCAACTGACGTGTGACAAACAGGATGTGGTTGTTTTTTGTTTTTTTTTTTGTGTGTGTGTGTCCAAAGGATATAGGCCTGTATGGCATGGAGCTTCATTATTTGGGCAAATTCTTGAAGAGCTGCTGCCTGGCAATAAGGATGTTCTTTTTGGATTTAAACATTTCTCTGTGTGGTAGCATCTGGTGGAATTGCCGCACAACAAAAGGGCTAATTGCAGCCATAAAATTAAGCATTTCTAGAATGAAAAGCAAGTAAGACAAGAATTATTCTATAGATTTGCAGTATGTAGATTGTTGAGAATAGTCTTGGCAGTGGATAGAATGATGGCAATGATTCCAACTGTCCTAGCTTAAGTTCTTTATTCTCTTTATGAGTATATTGAGTGTCTTAAGGTGGCCTTTCTTCAACTTTCATATTTGTAAGATGGGGATATTAACAGAATCTGCTTCATAGGTTGTAGTGAACAGGCAACCAAAGTTTGCCAAATTTTATCTAACACATTATAACGACACTAAATCTTAGAGCAATCACTCAGCGAAAGTATTTTCATCCATGTGTTGGTGCATGAGGAAAATGCAAAAGTGTGGAAAGATTTACTTGTGATTCACATTGCAGCTCATACATGTGGGAACTAGCTTCAATCAATTCTCATGTGCTTTCTGCTAGATCCCTGTGCCCTGTGTGAGATGAATGTGCCCCTGGCCTCTCCTGTCTTATTTTATAGTCTTGATTTATGTTTTTATGCTTTATTGTGAGTTATATGTTTACAGAGAGTCGGAAAATTATAGCACTGAAGAAAGGAACAGAAGTGAGGTGGTTAGGTGTATAAAGCCAAATGTTTATGTCAATTTAGCCCATCACTTCTGGCATACTCTATCATCAAGCAAGAGAAAACCCACTCTCAGTTAACAGCTGAAGTTCAAGGGACTTGCAATTTATTTCAGTTCTCAAACAGGAGATCTTTATTGGACTCATGTAAACACAGACAGTATTGTTACATAAACAAATAGGCAGAACAGATTTAAAAGAAAACAGCCATGCTTCTTGGAAGCATGGAAATAAAATTAAATAAATTCTCCTCAAAAGTTCTTTTGCAGTTTGAAATTCAAATTTCATAGAGAGCTTTATTTGCCAATAGTCTTCACGCTGTTGCTTTCAAAGCGATAGCTTGTTCTCTTCATTATAGACGGAGAACAACTACTAAGCCTTAGAAAACTAAATGCAGGTGCAAAGCTGTTGATCCTAGCCTAGAAGGTATACTTTACACTTTCTTGAAGACTGACCCCAAAATCCCAACTCTAGCAACACCACTCTGCTAGAATAGCTTAAAAAGATTAAGCCAAAGGAAAAGACTTGTGGAGTTTGTTCTGCCTATATTTATGGTGCTTTAAATGAGCACATCCAAGGGAATCAAACACAAAGTGATTAATAAAAATGTACCCAGATCTGTTCACTTGACTGCTAAGAATAGTTCATATTTCATGGCTTTTATGTTTGTATTCTCTTAACTTGACAAACTCACATAAGCTTTTAACCTTGCTAACCAGGGGAAAAGGCTACAGAACTTAAGAACGCTTAAGCTTTGGGATGTTTCACAACTACGGAAATTATTTTAAATGCACATAGCAAATATTTTGCCTATGAAAGAAGAATCATTTCAATAATCAATTACTTTATTAAATAAAACAACAAAGTAACCATTATCACTCTCTCACGTTTCTGAAAGGAGTAAGTTGTGATTATTTCTTTAAGAATATTTCAACTGTCTTTGTTGTATTATATATAGCACACCAGCTAGGGAACCAGGTAGGTTAATTGTAAATTTTCATCTTGCATCTCAGCTCTTCCAAGTCCAAACCCCATCTCTCTAACAGACCATCTGCTTCAGCCTCCCTTTCTTCTCGGTTCCCATCTCCAGTCCATCACACAGATCTTCCCATCCAACTTCCATCCCCAAACTCACTGCTTTATCCCAGCCTACACCCAGCAGGCACTCTCTGGGAACCCACAGGCTACACAGGCTAGTCAGGCCAGCTAAGCTAACTGCAGGACTTTACCTCTCCCTTTGCTCCTATTATCCAGGAAATCCTAACAGTTTGGCTGTTCTGTGCCAGGAGTCTGGATAAAGGCTAGACATATTTTTCATCAGATCACAGATGCTCATTTTGTGTTTGTATAATGTTATACTTGACATGGAGATTTAGTATATTATTATGCCAAATATATTTAACTTTATAATTATATCTTACAGCTAAAAAGGAAATTTTAGCTGTAGTGATGTTTTTCCAAGGTCATAAATTACTCATAAGAAGGTTCATGAGCTCTTTAGTGCACAGGGATTCCTCCATTTGGGAAGGTTAAAATTATTGTGTTATGCCAAAGATGGTTTAGAGATAAGGAAATTGCAGGCCAAAATAGCTCAGTTGGAACAACATTAAACTGAAGATTAGTAAACTACAGGATCAGAGCCAGGAGGCCAGGAGCTGGATCTCCATAGCACCCTTTGTCTCAGCTATGGAACCAGGGGAACCTCATGTGAGACAAAGCAACTGTGGGTGAACATTTAGAATGCTGAAGCTATGGACACACTGTGGAAGCTTAGTGCTTCTCATGCTCCTGCTGACCTGAGAACCACCTTCACTGTGTTCCGAACTGTTGTATCGCTAAGTGATCTGGGACTGCTAAGTCCTTCAGCGCCTTTCACGTAGGCAATTGCTTTGTTTAATTCTGGGTTCAGGCTAGGACACATGATTTCTTCAAAAGCCAAAATCCTTTTGCCTTCATTAAGAAAATACTTATAAGCAGCCAATGGAAGAAAAGGTAAATCTCCAGGGCTGCAAAATGTGCCCTAGAAGCTGCTTGGACGTCCCTGTAATCCCACCAGTCAGCTGGAACAGCCACATGCAGATGGACTCATTTTTGCCAGAGTACTCATAGGTATTCTCTAATGACAGAGACAAAGGGTCATGCTCCATGAACACTGTTACTGGAATCTAAATTTTACAATACTTACTCATTGCTCTACAAAGATCTACAAGATAGAAATGGTGAAAGAAACAGATTCCAAGTTGGTTCTCAAGAAGACAAAGGAGGGATCAGTGAGATGACTCCACAAAGAAAAATGCTTTTTCCTTCGCTTGAACACCCAAGCTTTGTGTCTGCAAGCTACACCTCACAAGGGCAGAGGGACTTCTTTGTAAGTTGTCCTCTGGCAGAGAGAGAGAGAGAGAGAGAGAGAGAGAGAGA
>LOEQ01003521.1:27556-38967 GCA_001685075.1 Bramus lutescens
AGAGAGAGAGAGAGAGAGAGAGAGAGAGAGAGAGAGAGGAGAGAGAGAGAGACATAGAAACAGAGACAAACAGAGAGAGACAAAAAGAAAAATAGATATGGAGAGAGATGAAGAAATAAATATAGAAATACACACTTAATAAATAACTATAATAAATATTTTGAAAAACAGAAGATGGTGTCAACTGTGGTGGGTCTGAATGTGGATACATATAGAAAAGAGCAAAGGCTGGAGGATGGAACCAAATGAGGAGGAGGAAGAGGACTCTTCATGTAGCTCCTGGCTACAGAGGTCATGGCATCTGACATGTATCCCTGGCTGATACTTGATTCCCATACTACAATTACTGCTGAACTGGATGCCTATTTGGTCAACTACCCACCACCTCACATTACTTGCTATGGATACCTAGGTAGACCCACCTCTGAGCCCATGGGCCGAATTGCAGCTCATGACAGTGTTATATACTCCAACTCATGGGATGTACAAGGCCTATAGGGAGTCTGAAAGGCTCTGCAGACCAGTGGGTGGCTAATCACACTAGGTACCCTGTGCCATCTGGCCATTACCTACCATATGCTTTCTGAAAAGAGGCCCGTTCACCTGGTACTTGGCTTCAAGCTGGTCAGTGCTTGTGCTGGTGTTGCCCAGCTATAGGTGAGGGAATCTTCAGGTGGCCAAGCTGAGCCCATGGCACAATAAGGGCTGGCACCAAGTCATAGGTGTTTACATGGACGTCAGGGACTACTTGAGTGTACCGGAGGCAGGTTCTACCATCCATGCTTCAGGCATCAAGTGCTTGCTCACCTATAAATCTGATGTCTATACTCACCTGGATACCTACTGAAAAAAACCTCTGGCACCCTTGCCCCACTCTTTAAGAGATCAGTTTCCAGCCTGGAGGCAATGCCCGTGGATCTCCATATGCAGTCCCAGTAGCATCAAAGGGCAGATAAAAGTAGTTAGTAAAGGAGCTCCAGGAAAGGACCAGAAAGAACAAGGAAAGAGGTTCAATAATAACCCCTACTGAGTTCATCTCCATGGGGTTAATAGTAAACTTGTTGTTTTTTAGAAAAAGGAAACAAAAGCGGTTGAAGCCTGAACTAATTATTCTTTCTCAAAAAATATCAGGAGTCAGATATCGGGGTAAGAACCGGAATGATCAAAGAAGCAGGGGAACAGCCACCAATGACTTCCTACCTTTTCTGTTCCATCCTCCTAAATGGGCAAGATCCTCTCTTAGCCCTGCCTTACCACTTCCTGTCCCCTATCTTTCTACAACCCTCCAAACTTCTATGGTTAATTTTGGTTAGTTAGTGGCTAGCTCCACCCTATGACTCCAAGCCAGCTTTATTTGTCAGAACACAATCAAAATGCCACACAACAGGAGGATATTAGGCTTTGCACAGCTGGTGAAGCAAGTAACCTTGGTTAGAACATTGGACTGATGGATATTATCCCAGTTCTGATTCTCCTTGGTGATATTTCAAGCCTTGAAGGACTCATTCTGGTTCTAATGACATGATGACACCTACTTTAGGACACAGGCTTATCATTATGAGCAATGGTCCTTATGTGGATGGTAATTTCACTATAAGGTGGTCGTTTTGGGGATCCCTGTTGCTTGTAGGTTTTTTGATCCTTTTCCATGAAAATGCTTGTCAATGAATCCTGCTGTTTCTGGTATCCAAAGTAACAGTAGAAGAGATTAACTTCTGAGAGGAAAAAAATTAAAGGGGCAAACGAAAGCCAGAGAGAAGCCAAACAGAGTGAGTTCACCCAGTGACTAGTGCCCTCCTCCTCTTCCAGCTTTCCTCCCTGTAGGTCTTAGATATGGAGAGTTGAGCTCATCTAGTTAGGAGGCAAGTTGGGTTTGAGCTTGGGTGCTATTTCCTTGCATGGGTACCACAGATTTAAACTTCCTTGGGATATTTGTTTAGGGGTGGCAGCTACTTTTTCAGACAACTTTCCCTATGCATCTTCTCACCCTCTTCCTTTAGGTAATCCCTATGAGGAAGGCAGCACTTGTAGCTGATATTTCATGTCTCTTTGCACATATGTATCTCTTAGATTTTAGGCCATTTAATTGTCCTGCTTAACTCTTGAGTGGATTCCTAAAAGGATACTAGCTTGTGGTTCATCTAGCGTCACATTATGACCTCCACTAAACTTATGAATGTACATATATGAATTCACTCAATAGGTAAAGAAAAATAAAACTAGTTGTAATATAGTCATAACAGAAAAGTAATAGTTTTTCATATCCTTTTCATATCTGCAAAAAATAAATATTGCCAAAAAAAACAGGAATCAAGTCATTTGATTTCTAGAGTGAGTCAACTCTGGATTTGAGAACTCAAGGTTTTATCAATTTTGTTGACTAGCATTAGATGGGATGACAGTTTTTAGTTATTTGTAGCCTATTTGGCAGGTAAGTTTCCCTTGCCATAGGATTCAATTAAACACTCACTTGTAATTGAGGCACAGTTCATACTACATGGGCAATATGAGAAGTTATTATGCTTGTTTCTACACACTTTTTTTGCCTACTTGATGCTGTGCTAATAATTATGTAACTAATTATAATATAATATAATATAACATAAACTTTATGACAGTTGGTGAGTTCAAATTTTTGTAATCTATCCTTTCTTGCACTCCTAATGTACTATGGGATATTTCATTCTGGATTTAAGTAAAAAGACTGATGCTTCAATAAAAATGTTTGATGTAAAACTTGGGAGAGAAAAGTAATGTTAACTTATTCATAAAATACCCTTACCTAAGCTTTCTTACCTGTGAGTTTTTTTTTTGTTTTTTTTTTTTTGGCATCCCAACCATTAGTATTTTCCTTCTGTGATCAGCTTCCAGACTTGTGAACTTGTGAATTTCTCTTCATTACAAATCATCTAGTCTACATTATTCTGCTACAGCAGTCAAAGAGACTGGAATTTCAGAGATTGTGTTGACCTGTCTGTCCCATAGGCTCACCCAGGGTGTCTGTACTCCATGAAATCTACTGTATTGTGTGCTGCTTTGCTTGTATTTATTTGCTTCCTCCTTTGGGGCAGGGACACTTGCTTCATCATCCTCTTTGTACCTGCCTCATCATCTCCACTGCCTCTGACCTGCTGGGACAGTTATTTCTTCCAATGCATTCTTTGACTCTTGATTATATCTTATCTTATACAGTTCTCCAAAACATTTCATGGATCATATCTTTCCAAAATTACTTCATTTCCTAAAGAGAGAATGCTGTTAGTCTCCTTTTGCATTCCCAGGCTCCCTTGCATGGGGTCTGATATAGATCAAGTGTGTGACAAACACAGTTAGCATTTCATTTGGTCAGGGAGGCTCTACTTTCATGAATGGGATCAAAAGTGCTACCATGCAATGCTTCCTTCTTTTCCTCCTACCTAGCCCCCTTCCTTACTCACCCTATCCTACTATATGATGTAACAAGCAAGAAGACATGTTAGATGCAGACATTTAGTGTAAGACTTCTCAGTTACAAGATGGGATGCTATGAATTTCTGTTCATTGTAAGTTGCCCAGTTTGAGGTACTTTGTTATTATAGTAAAACCATATCGAGACAGCTACCAATTACCTTAAACATAAAGGAGGGAAGATCTTGCTGAGTGCCAGCCTTCAGATTTAGAGTTAGTTGGCTAAAATTCCTCCAGCATTTCCTGCCTTTCTGACTCTGTGCTTTGGTCACCTGCCTGCTGTTCTCTTTGCCAGAAGTCAGGGTTGTCATTGCACGTTAGTGAGACTGTTTCAGTGCCTCTCCTCCGCACTTCTTCCCTCTTTGCTCTTGCAGATATCACACTTCCTCATAGAAGAGACGCTGCATGTTTCATTTCTGTTTCAGATCCATCACCAGTTACCCATTGATGTGACAAACACCTGTCCCAGTGTAAGGAGAGCGAGCAGGATCAGCTTCACTAGCCATACTTCCAATGCCAGGTTTCCAGAAAGACTTTGGTGGTGACTGTGTTGTGATGTTTGTTGTTCAGTGTGACTCGTAAGTGACATGATACACTGTTCAAAGTGGCAAATGTGACACCTGGAGCAAAGGCCACCACACAGCTGTTGGTGTCATCTTAGTTCTGGGCTTTCATGCAGCCACACCACACTGACAACCTTATTATGCCCAGCTCTTCAACAGCATCCTGTCTCTGTCTGGTTTACTGCATTGTGTTTCAATTAGCAGATTAATAGACACCATGTCCCTGTGATGACACAAGCTGATGACGGCATTCACCACTGCCCCACTAGCAAACATATGTTGAATAATACAAGATGCGTGTGATGTAAATTGCTACATGCCCTCAGACTTCTGCATTGTGATGGTTGTCTACAGTACAATTCTTACAGTAAAGTGGCTCTAAATTGCTTTCTGGGTACCTGGACCCACAGTTCTTGTGTTACTGCTAGCATCTGAGAACACAGCCCAAGACAATGAAAAAAAATCTGAAAAAAAGTTACTCAACAATAGCTTTCTATGTTTTGTGGGATTTTTATGATTATTGTTATTTATTTATTTTTCCAGTGGCAAAATAATAAATATTTAGTGGCACACATGTTCAATCAAATTCTGAGATCAGCCTGGTCTACACAGTAAGTTTCAGAACAGCCATGGATATGCAGAAAAACTCTGCTTCAAAATATTAGATAGATAGATAGATAGATAGATAGATAGATAGATAGATAGATAGGTAGGTAGGTAAATAGATTGATAGAAAGATTGATCCATCTAGATCCAGTGTATACTTGACTTCAGTGCGCTGACCAGAACATGATCAATATATTTTGAACAATAATATCACCAACTCTTTTCAGATGATCCCCGGAACAAAGTAAAACAAAACAAATGAGAGCAAAGCATGAAACTGACTACTTGTAGCTGCTCTCATTAACATCTACTGCTTTCTATTAATAGATGGGATATTTGACAAACTGAAAATCTGTATGCACATGCTTTGAAAAGAAAAAAATGTTTCTGGTAAGAAATTTGAATGTTTTACTTTTTAAACTGAACCACAATTAAAATATGCCAACTTATGTTGCTATTTTAAAGACATTTGTTGCTCGATTTTAAATAAATGCCTAAAATTTCCTATTTAAAAAAGGAGACAAAATTAAAATAGCTTTTCCCTTCAAGAAAATGTCAATAAAGCAAATCTTTGAAATTAATAACATATGGTGCTTTTTAGCAACTCTATTTGTCAGCACACAAAAGTAATTGAGTCTTATTAAAGAAATTTAAATTTACAGGTTTGACATTGATATGCACATCTAAGAAATCTCAATTGGGGAATAAATAGTTGTCATTTAAGGTGATGGGTTATTGATAACTCTGCTCGGCCTGGCTTTCAGCAGTTGCTGTTGTTTTTGCCTTTGGTGAAGACTGGGCACCCAGCAGAGTGTGTCATTTTCTCTCCAATCCTTTTCTGGTCCCTCCTTCCCTCTTTCCCTCCTTCCCTCTTTCCTTCCCTCTGTGTGTGTCTCCTTCCTCCCCTTTCTTCTCGTTTTCTAGCATCCTTTCACCTGTATGAATATACACTCACATATATTTATGCAAATTTATTAATGTATGCACATTCTTAGGCTCATTTCAAATATTCACAATCGACCAGATGATTTTGTTCACTTTAGAATGCATTAAGGCTGTCTATAATCTATCCTTCTATAAATATGTGGGATAGTACTCCATTGACTAGATGTACATGTTAACTTTTTTATATAAAAAGCACGTTTAAAATTACAGAGCAATGTAGAGTTATGGGACAAAGAATGCCAGATGGTCCAAGAGTGCAGCGGAAGTGATAACTGGTCAGAGACAAGTAGTGAACAGTTCTTAAAGAGTAGGGTAGGCATTAGAAGCAGTGATACGTATTTACTTGTTTTCCTGTTTTTCAAGTGTACACAGTTATCTGTCCACCTTCAATTTCTTTGCTATGGTGAGAGTGCTAATGCCTCACAATACCTCCTATCTCATCTTCTTTTAACTGCTTTTAATCACAGTTATCACTAATTATCTTACTTGCAAATTTAGTGCTCACATTAATGATTTCAAATGACCCACTCAAATCTCTCATCCTTGACTCATCAGATTATCCAGTCTGTTTTATATTAAGACAAGTCTAACTTCAATTAGAGACAAGCTCTGAATCTTAGCAGGTTCATTCTTACTGTTGTTGTCTTGGCTGCAAACAATGCTAGTAACAGTATTTTCTCTCTGAATAACTTCGACTTTTTTGCCTTGTTATCACAGTGTTGGGAACATATGATGGTTTTCAACATTTCCATGCAGATTCCTTTATGTATCTTCCTCATTCTGGAAAACATGTGTCTTCTGCTTAATAGCATCTGTCTATTTTTAATGTTACATGCTTCTTGCATTGTTTATTTTTACTTCTTTTTCTTGTGTCTTTCCCTAACTTTGGTATTTCTATATTTTCTAATTGTTGTGGCTTTTTTTTCTATATTTGGACTGCTCAAGTTTCCTTTTTAAAAATCCAGGGTATCATTCAGAATTTCTCGTGTCATATTTGCACAAGGGCTTTGACCCAGTCACAGAGAAGCATGGCAGTATGCCATTTTCAGGGAAATAGACAGACTGGCGTTCATCATGTTAGGTTGAATAGGCTAGACCCAAAGTGACCAATAGTTTATGTTTGCTACCATAAACAGAAGGTGGAAGCTAGATTTGCATACATAGACACGTAAAAAGTGACATAAATTATACGTATAAAATTAGTCCATTTCCATATGGAAAATAAAATAAATAAGCAAGGTCTTACAGTTTTACAGTTTCTCTACTTGTTGAAACATTTCTGATTGATGTTTCTGGTTCACTTTGGGAAGGGGGATTCATCATTGTATGCCACAAAATAAAAATAAAAACGCTATCTTGCAACTAGGGAGAGAAGTAGAGCCGAGTGTACAGGTGAGGAGGGAAGACTTCTCATTCCTCTTTCCTTGTAACATTCTATTTCTCTGTTTGTTTGTTTGTTTGTTTAATTTAATTTAATTTTTTTGAGACAAGGTTTCTTGTAGCCTAGACTGGTCTTGACTACTTATGTAGATCTGTTGATCCTCCTGCCTTCCAAGAGACGGGAGACCATGCTGACTGATTTTATTTTCCACATTGGAAAAGAACTCATTTTTATACATATATTAGATAAGACAGCCTTATATGAACCATACAGGGGCATGCCAAGTAAATTAGTATCTTTTAGAACCTTTTCTATGGCATACTGGCTCATTGCAAGTTATACAAAAGGATTTATAAAGTCACATCAAACAACTGTTTGTATCTTCTTATAGATATCAACCCTTAGCTTCTGAGGAAAACCAACATTTCTTTTTTAAAATGAGAAAGCTTCTGAATAAATGGTTTTGAGTTACTGATTTGATATATTGAAATTGCACAAATATAAACGTGCTTACTTATTTCTGGGGAAACAGGCTAAAATATCCCTTGTTTTTATAAATCCATTGATTCCGGCATAGTCATTGATAGCAGCAAGCAACTCAATCTTGACTAATTAGTTCACCACTTTTTTTAAATTAGATTTTTTTAACTCCTTACCCTCCTCCCATTCCCTCCACACACCTTCTCACCCCACCCTCTCCTATCCTAAGAGAGGGTAAGACACTTTGCTTTGTGGAAGGACCAAGGTCCTCCCTTCTATATCTAGGCTGAACTAGTTATACATTCAAAGAGAATAGGATCCCAAAAAGCCATTACATGCAGTATGATAAATCCAGCCATTGCCCATGGCCCCTCAGTCTGCCCTAGCCATACAACTGTCAACCACATTCAGAGGGAATAGTTTCGTCCTGTGCTTGTTCCTTCACAGTCCACCTGGAGTTGGTGAGCTCCCATTAGCTCAGGTAAACTGTTTCAGTGAATGAACCCTTCATGGTCTTGACCTCTTTGCTCATATTCTCATTCCTTCTACTCTTCATACTCTTCAACTAGACGTTTGGAGCTTAGTCAATGCTCCTATGTGGGTCTCTATCTCTGATTCCATCTGTTATTGGACATAGTTTCTATGGTGATATTTAAGATAATCATCAGTCTGACTACAAGGCAAAGCCAGTTTGGGGATCCTTTCTATTTCTTAGTGTCTTGGTTGGGGTCATCCTTGTGGATTCCTAGGAATTTTTCTAGAGCCAAGTTTCTTGCTAACCACATAACGGCTCCATCAATCAAGATATCTCTTTCTTGCTCTCATATCTGTCCTTCCTCCATCTCAAGTATCCCATTTCCTCAAGTTCTCTTCAGACCTCCCTTGATTCCGCCCTCTTCCCCTTCTCCCCTTTCTTCTCCCCTCGCCCCCATTGCTCTCAATTTTTGTCAGGCAATCTTGTCTGTTTCCAATTTCCAGGTGGGTTTATATATTCTTTTCTTTGGGTTCACCTTATTGCTTAGCTTCTCTAGGATTAGGAACTATAGGCTCAATGACCTTTTTTTTTATAGCTAGTAGCCACTTATGAGTGAGTACATACTATATTCCTTTTTTTTTTGTTGTTGTTGGTCTGGGTTACCTCACTCGGGATAGTGTTTTCTAATTCCATCCATTTACATGCAAAATTCAAGATGTCATTTGTTTTTTGTTGCTGAGTAGTATTTTAATGTGTAAATGTGCCACACTTTCTTTATCCATTCTTCCATTGAGGGGCATCTAGGTTGTTTCCAGGTTCTGGCTAGTACAAATAATGCTGCTATGAACATAGTTGAACAAATGCTTTTTTAGTAGGATTGAGCATCTTTTGGGTATATTCCCAAGAGTGGTATTGCTGGATCCTGAGATAGGTTGATTCCCAATTTTCTGAGAAACCGCCATACTGATTTCCAAAGTGGTTGTACATATTTGCATTCCCACCAGCAATGGATGAGGGTTCCCCTTGCTCTACATCCTCTCCAGCAAAGGCTATCATTAGTGTTTTTGATCTTAGCCGTTCTGACAGGTATAAGATAGTATCCCAGAGTGTTTTGATTTGCACTTCCTTGATAGGAACTTAAAAAGGAATTACTATCCCTGACATAAAGTCCTGTTATAGAGCTACAGTATTGGTATTGGCATAAAAACATAGACATTGACCAATTGAATAGAATTGAAGACCCGGATATTAATCCACACACCTATGAACACCTGATTTTTGACATAGAAGCTAAAATTATACAATGGAAAAAGAAAGCATCTTCAACAAATGATGCTGGCATAACTGTATGTTAACATGTAGAAGAATGAAAATAGATCCATATCTATCACCATGCACAAAACTCACATCCAATTTGATTAAAGACCTCAATATAAATCTGACCACACTGAACCTGATAGACGAGAAAGTNTAGAAGAATGAAAATAGATCCATATCTATCACCATGCACAAAACTCACATCCAATTTGATTAAAGACCTCAATATAAATCTGACCACACTGAACCTGATAGACGAGAAAGTGGGAAGTAGCCTTCAATGCATAGGTACAGGAGACCACTTCCTAAATATAACCCCAGTAGCACAGACACTATGAGCCACAATAAATAAATGGGACCTCCTGAAACTGAGATGCTTCTGTAAAGCAAAGGACACAGTCAATAAGGCCAATAGGCAGCCTACTGAATGGAAAAGTATCTTCACCAACCCCACATCAGACAGAGGCTGATCTCCAAAATATATAAAGAACTCAAGAAATTAGACATTAAATCTTTAAATAACCCAATTTTTATAATGGGGTACTGAACTAAACAGAGAATTCTCAAAAGAAGAATTTCAAATGGCCAAATGATAGTTAAGGAAATAATTCACCACCTTTTAGCAAGATATTTAAAGTTTGTCTTTTACCAAAATAAACAGCCTAAAGAAAATAAGGCTTAAAAATAAATTGGAAGAAATAAAGCAAAATTTTTTATGAACCTTCTTTCTATTCCTGTGCTTTCTTCAAATGAACTCTTTGCTTGAAAATATTTTCCTTTGGTCTTCTGAGTCCAGATCTTGCTTCACAGTCCAGATCTTACAGTTGGGGCCAGGTTGTTGTCATCAAATCTGTGATCATCCTGTATTAACTTCCAAAGTCCTGGGGTTACAAGCATGGACCATGACTAGTGTCTTAAAGTTTTTCAAAATGTATCCATTATAGTGATAACTTTTTCTTATCTTCAAAATTTCCTCCTCTTAAATTCTTCCAACAATATGAGAACAGTCACTCTCTAAGCTTTCTTACAGATAGATCAATATTCAATAGCTTCACTCCTTTACAGTACCACTGTGATCACTGACAGAGAAATCATTTCCCCGTTGAAAGTGCCTGTTAAAAACAATAATAGTGTTCATTCTTTTTTATTAATGCTCCCTAGAGCAGTAACATTCCATCTTTGGGAAAAATCATTTGATTGCAAAACAGAAGACCTGCATTTTTCTCCTGGCTTTACAAATGATTTATTTTTTTCTATTTGAGAACTTTGTAATAATGTTTGTAAAACAATTAAGAATGGAGAGTTGTAATTTAGTGACAGAGGACATTCCTACCATGCCTGGGTGCAGAAAATCTATTGGTTATTTTGTAACTTCCCCTTTATTGGAATTTCTGTTGCCTTAACTTTCTTACCCAGGATTATAGAAAATGTTGGATTTCTTTTCTCTTCTTCTATCTATGCATTGAGCAGCAAGGTTTCCTCACTTCATACAACGCAACTTTTCTCTGACTCCAACTGCTCATTGCACACAGAGAAGGAGGACACAACCAGACTCTCCTGTGAGTAACATTAAAAGAATTCTGCTAGAAGTGGGTGTGTGCATGTGTAATTATAAAAGGAAATATATATATAATTTAATGATTTATTTCAAAAAGAAATCCTGAATTTGAGAGGGAGTAATGGAGATATGGAAAGAGTTGGATGGGTGATGTAAATACATTTTTCACATATGATTTTCAGTTGTTTTCAACCAGTATGTCCAGGACTTGTTTGTGATTATTTTTACTATCCTACTAGATATTCTCTGAGTTTCCTGGACCTGGGTTTGGTACTTGACAATAATGTGGTGTGCAATCTCAGGCAGTATTATTTCAAATATTTATTTTTTAATTCTTTTTATTTCTTGTATATCTATTATTTTTTGTTATACCTTCTGTTGTTGTAACACAATTTCTGTATTGTTTTTAACTGGTCTTTATTTTCTTTGCTGTTCAATTTTAGAGGTTTCAAATAATATTTTCACAATCTTTACAATTCTTTCCTGGGTTTCAAGTCTCTTGTTAAACCTGTCAATGTGATTATTCTTTTTATTACCTCATTCATTTGAGCTCTTGGGATACTTGTCATAATTTTAAAATTCTCCTATGTAGGAGGGTCATCTGTCTATGTGTTACTTTCATTAGTTAATAAAGAAACT
>LOEQ01003521.1:39129-58132 GCA_001685075.1 Bramus lutescens
AAATGGGTTAATCAAGATGTGAGAATTAGCCAAGAAGAGGCTAGATATAATGGGTCAGGCAGTGTTTAAACGGATACAATTTATGTGTTGTTATTTCTGGGTATAAGCTAGCCCTGCAGGAGCAGGGAGGGATGAAAAACAGGCCTGCTCGCCTTTCACTACAATTCTCAATCTTATATTTTAACTTTCATGATTTTTTTTTGGTTCTGATATGTGCCCTTTGCTTTCAAACTATGTTTGCTTTTCCCCTTGTATAATTTCTTGTCGGTTTGTTGATAATCATACTTGCCCTGGAGAAAAGGGACTTCTGAAAATGATCTTAATACAATAATGATATCATTCAGGGAAAGAAGAAATCTTCTAACGTTTTATGACTATGTCTCCATGGTTTTAATGAGTATATGACTCTGGAATATAGGTTACATAGTTGCCTCTCAATGCCTCTTCTCTGGTGAGTGGAGAGAAAGCTCCCATGTGCTGCAATGAGATGTTCCTTTCTCCTGTCTGGCAGGATGGTGTGGGTTGGAGCGAAGAATTTATTTTCCCCTTGGAAGATAAGGAAACCCCAGCAAGTCAGGCTCCTGCTGACTAATCTCTTTTAAGGAGAACAAACACAGTACTATGAACATTTCAAAACAGTGTCCAGCTCATACTCTCTGCTGCAAGCCTGGAAATAATTTTCCCCAATATTCAATGAAAAACCTAGTATCCTCCATGAGGAATAGCCAGTAGAATTTCAGGAATTTTCCATATATGTGTTCCTTAAAATGTTTAGTACCTAGATGTGTCCTCATCAGTTTAATAATTCATTGTTTAGAGCTCTGGTTCCATTCCCTGGAAGCACATACTGCAAGCATTCTTGCTCCAACGGTTTGCTTCTTTGCTTCTATCATCTCTCCCTAATTTGGGGGTGTGGTTTGACTCATGATCTTATTTTATTTATAGGTCTTAGTACAAGTAATGATTTCTCAATTTAGTTCAACTTTTTATTCGTTGGGATAGAGTGGTAAAAGCCAAACAATTTTCACACAAAATCGCAAAGTACATAACTACAAAGATTTATAGTTTTTTCACATTATCTATTTTCCATTTGACTTTTCTTTATATCATTTCATGGAAATTCAGCATTGATGTATTGTTTTAAACTTTTTGTTTTGTTTTCAGATATTTTGCTTGTCTGTTTTTGTTTTTCAAAACAGAGTTTCTCTATGTAGCCACGACTGTCCTAGAACTCACCCTGTAGGCCAGGCTAGCTGGCCTTGAACTCAGAGATCTTGCCTATACCTTCCAAGTGCTGGGATTAAAGGTGTATGTCACTGACATCAAGCTGCCAGAATCCTTTTAGAGCTAAACTAAATGAATATAGCAAAAATTTGTCAAAATAATATTTGGGATTACTTTGTTAAATATCTTAGTAAAGTCATAAGGGTTACTGTACAGGGGTTCATGTTCTGCCTATGATTATAGCTAAGCAAAGAAAAATAAATTCTCTCTTAAGAATGAAGACAGCAAGATATATGAGAGGCCAAAATTCATCCAGCACCATCCTGACAAGCCATTATCTCAGGAAGAAATTCTTCTCTGTAGTGATGAGAAGCAGTACCTTTCCATTATGTTAGCTGTATTTGTCTCCTTTCCAATAGACAGCATTTGTTCTTTATCGCTAAGATTTGGAATTATTCTGGGTTCAAAAGATGTGGCGTTCGAGAGAGAGAGAGAGAGAGAGAGAGAGAGAGAGAGAGCAAGAAACTATAGTTCTCCTTTCATGTTTGTGTGTGTGTCTGTGTGTGTCTCTGTGTGTGTGTGTGTGAGAGAGAGAGAGAGAGAGTTCATGCTTGCATGTGTCTCTGTGTGTGTGTGTGTGTGTGTGTGTGTTAATTGCACTTGAGGACATGGGGAAAAGACCTGAAGATAAAGGCTCTGTTTCCATAGGCATCTATAACCCATAGATTTCCGTAGTGGTAGGCCAAGCCCAGGTCCTTTGAGAGGAGCATTTTTAATTGATTTTTTATTGAGCTCTGGAGAGGAGCATTTGAAAGAAACAAACTGCATCCCCTGAGCACTGACATGGGTGCTCCAGCAGACTATGCACTGCCTCTACCTGTTGAGCACTGACATGGGTGCTCCAGCAGACTATGCACTGCCTCTACCTGCTGAGCTTATTTGTGAGAAATGGATTTTCAGCACATATGCCAGAACAAGAAAACAATAGAAGATGATGAAAACAAATGGCACCAGAAATTCTGGGGACTCCTACAAAGACAGCTGGAGGACTGGCATATAATCAGTACAATACAGACACAGGTAGGAATATTACATTGTCTGATACAGTGAATTATCCCTCGCTTGTTCCTTGAATAATCACTTAGACTTTCTTTCAAATGTGAAAGGTTGGCCAGTGTTAGGATCAGTAGGATCAATGAGAGTCTATAGGATAACTGATTTCATGTCCACATGTATTATGCATATATTTTTTTAAAAAAATATTGTTTAAATATTTAGCTAAGCTATACCTTACTAGCAGAATACCTAGTAAGAATCTATACAGTAAATTATAATGAAAAATGGAAGAAACTTGGAGAATAAGAAGGGAAAATGAATAGAATGGAAACCAAGGCCAGCTGGACTGGAACTGATGGAGTATGTGATCAATCCGGACTCTCTGAACATGGCTGATAAGGAGAGCTGACTGTGAAGCCAAGGACAATGAATCTGGGTTTTGATTCTACTTAATGTACTGGTTGTGTGGGAGCCTAGTGTGTTTGGATGCTCACCTTCCTAGACCTNGGAGAGGACCTTGGTCTTCCCACAGGGCAAGGAACCCTGACTGCTCTTTGGACTTGAAATGGAGGGGGATGGGGAATGGGGGAGGGGAGGGATTGGGAAGGGGGCAGGAGGTGGAAATTTTTAATAATAATAACAAAAGAATTAAAAATAGAATGGTAATCAGAGGGGAAGGGGGCAGCTCAGTACCATGATCGAGGACCAGACAAAGACAAAACTTTTAGTAAGAAGAACTATATTTATATTTGCTCTCTAGTCAATTATATACACTATTGGTTTTGAGAAAACTCACAGACTGTACTTGAAAGCAAATTAGTTTACCAGCAAGAAATACAGCATCCACTCTGAATCTTATAATATTTCAGAGCAATGACGTAGATCAAAATCAAAAGCTTTGAAATGCCCCTAGAGGAGTGGTCCCACCAAAGGAGGGAAGAGGTCAAAGAGACACTGATGCTTATGACTCTGAGGTGATGCCAATAGGCTGTTTAAACGAGATTGCCAGGCTGGTTCTAATCTCTGCCAGCCATAATTTAAAGGGACAGAAGTGATTAGTTTGCAGTGCTGCTCCGTTTATATCAATAACACTTTTATTTGGTTTCTGAAAAAGTCTCATTGCTCTTGTAACTGAATGCCAGCCAGTGAGTGAGACCTGTCTTAGTTACATTGACAACTACAGGTCCCGGCAGCATCAATATGAGGCATCTGCGGCTGGTCTTCTGAACTTTAATCAAGTTGGGCTGTGCCCAGGCTGTTCCTTTATTGTGAGCTTTGATAGAGAAGAGCAAAATCCAAATGCTCTTTTTTAACCCAGAATGTGGGCAGCATCTGTTTTCTAATAAGAGCAATCGAAGTTTTAGCACAGAAAAGGAAACCGAAGTTGCAACCCCTTGTCTAACTGAATCTATGCTTGGAAATGAGATCAGAATCGAATCAAGTAAATCTTCTGATTTGGTAGGATGGGATCTTGCAGTCAACTCTTAAATCCTTGTCCTTTGTGAAGGAACTAAATTAAGTTTGAAATGGGCATTTGCACAGCTAGGGCAAGTCTAAAGCTCCTGTTATGATTTCTGAGGGTTGCTATGAGCTACTGTTTATGAGGCCCATTTTCCTGACTATGGGGGTACACATGTATTATATTCTATCCTACGCTAATGAAAAAACTTAATTTTCAAATATACTTTTAATCAGCATCCAGTGAAATTATCACAGTTTACCAAAAGTAATGATTCTCTATAAACATGGCACTAAGCGTGCACTTCACCTTCTGTGCTCTATGCTGTGTTGAAGCTCTGCCCAGAATGCATCATTTTCTTTTTGCTTCTTGTAAAGAATGATAATTTTTTTCTTGCTAATGATACAAAGAATCTACCAATAACTTTTTAAAATCTGAGAAGTTACAAAACGTCTCAAAAACCCTGCGTAAAAAATTTTAAGATGTTGTAAAAAGCCATGTAGGAAAATAAAATTTATTTCATTATTATTTATGTATTAACTCACTGTCATTGAGTACCTAACACATTATACGATTTGCTTGTGTATGTAGCCTTGTTCTGTCATCTGATTATCATGGTCATTCTTGTGGTAAGTACTACTTTACACCTTAAGAAAAACCTTTAGTGTAAAAATAATTGAAATCAGGGCATAAAGCAGCCATTTTGGTGATGCATTAGATTTATTCTCTACATTCTCTGTCCTTTTGTCTGTACAACTCTGCCTCGCATGTTGCCATGAATGTTCTCACAGGGCAATATATTTGGGGTACCAGACAGACTGTTTTGAGTGTGACCCAAATCCTCCTCAGGTCATCCAAAAGGAGGCGAAGTGACCTCATTCCTTGAACTTGGGCTGATCTTGGAACTTGCTTTTGAGAAGTTATGTGTTTATTTCATGACTTATGAATACTAGAACCAGGAGGACTTATATCTTTTTATTTAATTTACTTGGAATGATTCTGACAGTTTGTCGAGAAGCCTAAAATAAGAGGCCATGTTAAACAGAGTGCCAACTCTTTCAGTCTTCCCAGTATCCAAAAGAAAGCTTAAAAGTAGGAGGGTAGCCTGAGACCCTTCTCCTTCCGACATGCTGCCTGCTGACTCAGACCAAGAAATGAGAGCTCAGGCTCTGTCTGCAGTTCTGTTCAGTTGATTCACAGAATCAATAGAAATTAAACAATAACAGCAGCAACAAGAGTTGTCTTGAATGCTTTGTTACATAAAAATAGATAACTAATGCAGCAAGAATTATTTCAAGTCACTGCAATGTTGTATAAGTTTATGCAAGATTCATTATAGCAAAAGAAAAGTATTCATACTCATATTGCTGCAAAGAAAAGTTAAGAAAGCTTATTTTATATGTTCAGGCTTTATTATATCTGTTTCCTGAGTGCTGTATGAAGCATATTATGGATCACAGTTTTAATAAGGTCAAAAAGAAAGAACACTTTACTATTAAAAAACAAAAATAATTTTCTGCTGAAATAGGATCTCAGCTGCCTTGAAAAAAGTCCTATAAAATGTTATTTTTTTTACTAGAACTTAGCCTAGCTTTTTCATTAGTTAGCACATTATAAATTTAAAAAAATATTAAAATAAACAAGGAAACAGTTCATAAATGGACTTTATCTTCTCTAAAATTTCAAGTTTAATGCAATGAAACTGCTTCCTGCATGATCCAAAGCCTGTCAGGTGTGTATTCCTGCAAAGGCCTTGCTCACTACTGGGGCTTGATTTTCCCCAGTAAGTTCATTAACACAGATCAGAACAGATGAGATTTAGTTTTGAATATCTGTTTCCTGTGTCTTAAGAATAATGCATTATCTGAAACCAGTCTTGGTGGGGAGAGCCAGTAACAGAGAATACATTTCCCTCTGGCTTACACCAAGTTCTATAAATTTTCCTGGTTTTCAAAGTAAACAATAATAACACTTTCAAATAATATCTATTTTTAATTTCATACTTTCCGAGTGTCAAACTTGCTATTTTTCTATGTTTCTGTTAGGTTATATATTTGTTATTATGCACACGACAGCTTGGGTCTTTTAATGTATATTACAGTGAAGAAAAAGCTGATAGCTAAGTTTCTGGAAAAGGATTTAAACAGAAGTAAAGACTTGAGCAGGAGTTAGAGGCAATGTTTCACTATTGGTAAGACATGCTATGATATGACAGTAGAAAAAGGAAGGATCGTGCTTGTGGATAAAAAAAAATCAAGTCTATTATGGTTAATGTGACTGTCAACTTGGTTGGATAAAGGAGTGGTTGGGGACATCAATGACATGCTTTTGGGTATGTCTGTGCGGGTTTTTCCAGAAAGAATCAACTGAAGGGGAATGACAGTGCACTGAGGCTCGGACTGAATAAAAGGAGAAAAAGGTAAAAGCCAGCTGGGTTCGTATCCCCTTTTCTCTGCTTTCTGATCTGATGTGGGCAAAAAGCTGCCCCATTCTCGTGCCAGTACAGAGCCACATGCCATTCTACTTTGCTGCAATGACAGACTCCATCTTCTCAAGCCGTGAGTCAAAGTAAGTCCTTTTCCCCCTAAGTTACTTCTTGCCTGTATGAACTAGAAACCCATACAAGTCAGGTTTGGGAAATCAGTCAGGCTGGCACCGAAATGACTTTGTACTAGCGTCTGTGGTATGGTATTGTGGTATCATTGGTTTCTAAAGGCACACCGTAGATCAGTGCAGTGTTAAAGAGTGCTTGCAGCCCTGCATGCTATAGAGTACTAGGCAAAAACCTTAGCAATAGTCAGGCTGCAATCACAGATCTTCTGATTCACTAGACAGAAGTAAATTATGAAACCTGGATTCTAAGGGCTCCTCAGAATTTCTTTGTACACACTTTTTGAAAATGAATGTGGCCTATAAAGCAATGGATGACGACTAGACAATAATCCTAATGGATTTTAAAGTGTGCTATACATTAAGTCAGGAGGGAATCCCTCTGTATTTCTAAATTTCAAAGTGTAAGTTCAAATAATGGATTATTACTTCTTGGTTATAGTTTTATATCTCTTCCTTTCTGGAAGCAACTATGTGTGAAATAAGTGAATTATTTGTGGAGCACATTTTAGTTTCATGCATAGTAACTTCAGAGTGTGTGTGTGTCATGCATATCGTAGCAGTTAGGCAGCATGTAGCGATGAATGTAACAAGTGGTCTTGTTTCACCTTGAGCTGCGGTCATACCTATTCTAGACTCAGCAGAGTCTGAAGCTGCCATCAAGTCATTCTGCCTCAGTCACTTTCCACTTGTCTAGAGCATCCTCATACGTGAAATGGTCCTGCTTTAGCATGGAAGCATCTTTCCATCACTAATAGAATCCACTTATGGGGCATGTAAACTGCTGCCCAAACCTATGATACAAGTGAGCTACTGTAGGAACATAATACCCAGATACCCTGCCTACAAGTCATAAATCATTCTTTTCCTTTTACTTGTCTATAATATAACTACTTGATTGTTTTATGGAATTTAATATCTCTTTATCCTATCTTAAATTTCCACGAGGATCCTAGTGTATAACATGTAATAATGCTAAATAACACTAAATATCATCAAATGTTTTGGGGTATGATATTTTCCATGAGGTCTCTGCATAGCCTTGGCTAGCCTGTCAGGGGATCGTTTTCCTCTGTTAGCTGCAAGAGCTAGGAATCTCCACGGGCTTCCTTTCTCACAGGGAAGACTCTCTACTGTTGCATTAAGAATAGTCTAAGTCTTATTCAAGGATCAGGCTGCCAATCTGAACTTCTTTCTCTTCAATTTCTCAAGAGAAGGGAAACTGTGGAGACATGGCTCTGCTTGGGATGAAACTTCCCTAGAAAGGAAAAAAGCTCATCCTTCCATCCTTGTCTTCCAATGGGGTGGGGGAGACTTGACTGTCTCTAAAGTTTCCACTTTTCCTTTACTTCCTGTTAGTGAGCCAGAAACACACACCAGAGTTCCCTCACTCTTACTCCAGAAGTATTAGAAGCTGGAACTGTACCTCACCAATCCATGCTCTTGAACAGTACAGAGTATGTCAAACAAGTAGAAAATGACTCTTCCACCTGAACATGCTCTTGCCTTTCATTCTCCTAAGTTACCCTCTGGTCTTTGTTCTGTTCGTTCTCGGGATCTGGCAATCCTCAAAGTGTCCAGTCTTTCCCCCAAGAAAAAAAGTCACAGTAACTGAGCTCTTGAACCTGCTTACTATCATCCAACACTACCCACTTGCACTTCATCTGATGTACGTTAATGTTTTCTACCAAGAAAATGGGCCAAGGGAGCTCTTCCCAGAAGTGGTTTGTAATTAATTTTTTTTCCTATTCCTATTGCATTTACTTGCCTCTGAGTACTGCCATTGGTTTCTTTCCAAGTTACCTAAAAGCTATTATTCCCCACAATGGCCATTATTCTCTAAAACAGAACAGGAGTAATAGGAAATATGTATTTGGTCTTTGCCTCTGGTTCCTGGCACACATTAAAATGTTCATAGGATCACCATAGTATAGTGGTTCTTAACTTTCCTAAAGCTGGGACCATTTAATACAGTTCTGAATATTGTAGTGACCCCCAACCCTAAAATTATTTTCTTTCTACTTCATTACTGTAATTTTGCTATTGCTATGAATTTTAATGAAGATATCTGATATGAGACCCCTGTGAAAGGGTTGCTTGAGCTCCAAGGGGGTTGCATCCCACAGTTTAAGAATCACTGACATAGTAGTGAGTCCATCTTCCATAAGCTGATGAGATGACGGGTAACTAGCAGACTTCAGAAGGGGCTTCTCACTAGGGAGACTAACACAAAGTAGAAGGCTGAAGCATTCAATTCACTTCTCCTAATTTCAAGAGAAGGAAAAGAGGCTGTTGGTTGCTGACCAACAACATATTTAATCAGACCTATTTACTGAAATCTTCATAAAACCTCAAAGGACATGGTCCTGATAACTTCTAGTTTGGTGAACATGTGTTATTCCCCAGAGTGTGGCTGAAAGATGGGTGCTTCCAGTCCTTCCTTCTCTTAGCCTTGTCCTGAGGATACATTTTATCATGGTTTGAAGGTGATATGCTTCCCTACAGGTGCATGTGTTTGAGAACTTTGGAAACCCTTGGCACATGGAATTTACCTAATTCACAGAGATAGAATGTAGGGGCAGGATTTTGTGTTCATAGCTTAATCTTTGATTCTAGCCTCTGCATCCTGAGTCACTGAGACATGGGCAAGTCACTTTATTCTGCCACGGACAGCAGATGCTTAATATTATACCTTCCTTGCCAAGAGGAACCTTAAACTATAAACCCAAAAGGTGACATTAGCTTCATTTAATTATTTCAGTGAGTGAATGGGGATGATGGTACACTTGCAGAGTCTGTTCCCTTGAACCACAACTTCAGTCTGCCAATTGATCAAGTGGGCAGGGCAGCAACTGCCTCCCTATGGTTGATCATAATGGTGTAGGAGGGTCTTCTTTCTATGTGTTGCTTTCATTGGTTGAATAAAGAAAACTGCCTTGGCCTTTTGATTGGGCAGTCCTAAAATGGGCAGAGTAGACAGAACAGAATGCTGGGAAGAAGGGAAGTGGTGATACACATTAATGAAAATGGGCTAAACTAATATGTGAGAGTTAGCCAAGAAAAGGCTAGAGATAATGGGCCAGGCAGTAATTAAATTAATGCAATTTCTTTGTGGTTATTTTGGGGATTAAGCTAGCCAGGCGGCAGGACACGACACGCTTTTCTAGTACTACACAATGATGTTTGTTTTTGCATGGAGATTGAATGCATTTCCAACTTCTGTATTTTCGATATGCTGTGTCCAGACAGGATACAGCCCATTGAAAGTTGAAGAGTACATGATCAAGCAGCAGAGATTTTCCTTAGATGGCTCTCCACTCTGACACAGTAACATGCAAGCTAGAAACACTCACAGACGCAAACTTAACACTGTTCTTTCCTTTTTAAAGAAGTGTTTGTAAATTTAAGATGCTTATGCTTTTCCCTCTTACTTGAAAATACACTACAGAAAATCCATTTATATCTTCAACCACTGGTGTTTTTTGCTGATATAAATTAATAATATACATCAGTAATAAAAATTCTTCTATAAATGACATGTGTCCTATTTTGGGGTTCTTTTTTTCTGGGGATGGTCTTGAATCCAAGATGCTTTTGACTCAGCTGCAAGAGCAGCAAAGGTTATCACATCATGATGCTCCACTACTGTCAGGCTTTTAACATGACAAGGTAGCTGCCTAGAGCCTTTTGACATACAAGTCTTTAAATCCAAAATTTTTTCTGTGTGACCAAATCCAAGGAGTGGGGATATTATATCACAAGTGTCTATTTGAAATTTTAGTGAACATGGAATAATCTCTCATAATCACTAATGATTCTAAGGTAGACAATGCCATGTACATTCCTTAAAGTTGAGACTGCCTTCGAGTTTTCTCACAGAAATATGACTTTCTTTCCTATTTAAGGCTGGTCCATATAATGAGAAAGGATAATAAATATAGTTGTACTTAAATATTCTCTCAAACTTTTGGTAGGAGGTGAATTTTATATTTTGTGAATCCTTATTTTTGTCGTTTTCATGTTCCTATAATATTATGTAGTATGTTCTTTTTGATATAAAATATTACAAGAAAAGGTTTTACTCTAGTGACTTCTATATCCCTGTATATAAAACTAATACAATCAGTGAAAGTGCTCCATAAGCTACATGATCTTTTAATTTCATCTGACAAATCCTACATTGTTCTTGTAAACTAAGTCTTATCAAGAAACAACTATGAAAACTGATGAAGGCATGTTAGCTGTAATATGAAAGAAACAGGAAACTCTGGTTTAAAGAAATGCAGAAGTAAAGCACAGTTATACAAACCAGTGACCTGGAAATGGTGGAATGAATGGGAACATGCCAACTAACTTGTCCTGTATTCATAGCTATGAAATAAGGATTAAATATTTTTGTCTAATAATAAGTCTAGAAGCGTCGTTAATGGTATTGTTTCTCCTAGACCTTTTTCTCCTTCCTACAGCACACAGAATCTTCTTGCTCAAGTGAATTCTTGGAGATAAAGGGCATCCTGGTATACTGAGGAAAAAGAAAGTGGAATTGTTGCTGATCTGGCCAACTGTCTGTGAAGAGGCCATTTATAGTTGGGAGAACTGACTTGCTATATGTTGCATATATGTTTCAATAATGACTCATTTGTATAAACAGAAGAACTGAGAACAATTCATAATGCATCATGAGAGACTCACACATCATTCTCTTCCCCCAAGTAACAAATTGTACTCCAACAATTATCTGGTGTGTGCATGAGTGTATGTGTGTCTACGTGTACACGTATGTTTATGTAAAGGTCTTATTCTACAGCTCTGGCTTGGAATTCCTTGCCTCAGTTTCCTTGAGACCTGAGATTACAGGTGTATTTCACCCTGCCCCATGTTTTTAATAATTAATTGGGTTGTTTGTTTTAATGTTCAGATTTTGGGTTATTTTTGTACTTTATATATTTTAGATGATAAAATCAATTTAAAAAGATGCTTTCATCTAAATTTTGTTTCCCTCCTGTGCAATAAGTAAAGTTAACAAAATATTAATTAAAGTGTTTTATTTGCAATATTGATCTGTTATTAGCACTTTCAATGTTGAAGTTTTATAATAGAAACTTTTTTAATATATCAATTAAACTATGTATTAAAATTTTCATAGATTTCTGTCATAGACTTTTTTTCCTGTGTTTAAACACTATCAGTCAAAACAACTTGGGGAGGAAAGTATTTAATCTTATAGTCATAGTTGGTCATGAGGGAAAAACAGAACAAGAACTCAAGGCAGGAACTCAAGGCAGAGACTGAAGCAAAGTCCGTGGAGGAATTCTGCCTATTGGCTTGCTCAATTTGCTTTCTTATACTTCCAAAGACTACCCACCCCAGGGTGGCACCTCCCACAGTGGGCTGGTCTCTCTTAAATTAATCATTAATCAAGAATTTGCCACATAGACTTGTCTCAGGGTCAGTCTCATGGAGGCATTTTTTTTTCAAAGGATGTTCTTCCCAGATGACTGCATCTTGTGTCAAGCTGACAAAACTAACAGCAAAATTTCCTAAAACCTTAGTATCTCTCCTATGAAATCTGGCAAAAAATTCTTTCCATTGAAAACTTACCTTATTGATACATTTTATTTAGTGTGTGTGTGTGTGTGTGTGTGTGTGTGTGTGTGTGGTGGGGTACACTACAGCTTTTGTGTTGAGATTGCAGGACCACCTGGAGAGATATCTTCTCTCCTTCATCTATGTGTGCTCCAGGAGTCAACTCACAACGTCATACTTCACAAGTCAATGTCTTTACTGACTGAATCATGTTCCAGACTTGATTGAATTTTTTTTCATTTCTTTCTTCCATTTTTCCTGCAGAAAGCATATCAAGATTAGATCTTTATTATGTAGTACAAATCTCTAAAAATAATCGACAATAATCAACCATATTTAAAAATTTGGTATGCAAAGCTACCTAGAAATACAGTTTATGGGATGTCAGATTTTTAGTCTCTATGTTTAATTGTTTTATTTTATTTATATAAATAAATGTTTAATTTATTTATTTTATCTGCTTTTGGAATGCCAATAAATTTCAATTAAAATCATGTCTGTTGATTATGGTTTCAAGATTATCTGTTTCCCATAGGAACTGTATAATCAAGTTATAAAATGTTGGTCTTTCTTACTCATATGGTCCTTGGGAACTCAAAAGCAGTCATTTCAAGAGACTTACAGCCAAATCTTAAGTGCACTTGACTCAATCCATTTTAGATCAGAATGTTTCCCAGAGGCAGGGAAACCAACTAATGAAAATCCCAATGAGCCACAGCAGACAGTTCTTCAAATTCATTCACTTAGCTTCCTATCTCTTGAGTGAGGTTTTTATTGAGCCCAATTCATAAACTGTACATTTTGATTGAGTCAGCCCGAATTAAATCAAACTGACTACACTTGTAACTCTGTTCATTTAAAGAAATGGACACAGGGTTCTGTATTATGATGTGGATAGCCTATGGAATGGCAAAGTCATTGTGACACACACATACATATGGTTTAAACAATGTGTGTCTCTATACTTCTATACAAAGAAAATAAGTTTTCTTACTTAAGAAAAAATAAGACAATGATAGAAACTCTAGGTTCAAATTCAAAAGGACAAAGTGAAGGAAATGAAAATTAGCAAGAGAAGATAGGAATTCTTGTTATATAATAAGTATTTTTATAACAATATGTCATGGAGGAAACTTAACCTAGACCTTTTATTACTCTTGACATTTTTAATAGGAACAAGTTAGTCATGAAATACCCTGTGACAAGTAATTCAGCCTTTGTCAGGATTTCTTTCTGCACAAGTATCAAATATTTATGGGATCTGTCAGAAAGCCTTGACTGCATCTGCAAGGCCAAAATGAACACAGTACATTGTAGCTGGGTTACCCTGCTCAACTTGATGTGGGTTTTCAATTTTTGAAAAGAGACTGATCCCTTTAATCTCATAGAGACCTTGTAGCTGCACTGTGCTGTTTACCCTAGAAACACAGAATCTTGTCTTCAGACTGTATTATTATCCTGATGTTGCTTTTCAAAACATCAAGGGGACTCTTTTCCTCCTCCCACTTTTTAAAAAATGTTCCTTTAGTAGATCATGCACTCATATGCTAAAATAACTTAAAGGCTTCCCATGATAGAGTTGGATAACTTCCGTGACATCTGTATTTTAATTCATTTCCCAGACACAAAGAAAAATTCTTTTATTTTACTTTCCTAATCTACCTCATACTTGGATAGCTGAATATAATCATATGATTTCTTTTAAAAGAATACTTTATTCTTTGACACTATTATATTTATGTCCAGTTAATTGCAATTATATCCTTCTCAAATTATTCTGCATATGATTCCTTAAACTATGACCACTAAGAACTATATAGTGCTACAAAGAATGAAGCTACATGGACCTGATGATGTCACCATTATTTCCATGTGGGTGTATAAACACATTAGAATATGTGGTTGTTGCTAAATTGTTGTCTGTAAAGGATATTAATAATTTCCATTCAAGTGTGCAATATATGAAATTGTTGGTCACCACAGTATTCAAGACAGAGAATTAATAAACATATGCTACTTGTTAATCTGATAAAGGTTGGTTCTTTCTATTTTTGATGTGGCTTTTATGAAATAAACAATGAGGCTTCTCATATCTCCTCATCTCATGTGCACACTCATATATCTTATCCAGAATTATGGAACAGACATTCTCATTCATCCCATGGGAATCACAGGACAGCAGTTAAAATACAGAAGTCATTTCCCCATTTTTAAAAATAAAATAAATGAGTTAGCCATTATGGTTACAATCAATTTTCCACTTTATATAAATTTATTAATTTTACTTGTTGATAGCCATATTCTTATCTGAAGTCACAGAATATACTTCTAATTAAAACTTATAATTGCTCTAAGCAATATTCTGTTTCGATAAAAACATGATACCTTAATAATGCATATGCCATTGATGGCAGAAAAAGAACTCAGAAGAGAGGTGAGTAGAAAGGAAAACTCTGATGTGAACTCAGTGGTCAGCAAGGGGATGCACTCAAATACTTTTTTAAAGATGTAGATAAGACATTCTTCAGATTAACACTGAAGAACCTTCTGTATACACAGACACAGAGGAAGATTTAATGATCTTCCCAGTACACTGTGATAGTTGAAAGCAAAGTGGGGCAAAAGGCAATGTCTGCTTTGCACTTGCTATGGTTGCATGCTGACTTACAACAGAACTTCATAAAGAGAATCATACCTTTCTAGTAGCAAACCTTGAGTAATGTGAATGAAAGCGTAGACACTAGGAAGATACTGCTGCATTTATTCTCTTTATGTCATACATGATCTTTCATTGCCTAAAAGGATGGAGAGATTTCAAAGGTCACATTTATTTTTATCTATAATTAAAAAAATATAGTAATTACTCTGCTATGTACTGATTAAGTGGAATCAATCAGAGTTGGAAGGAAAGCTGATTGTATAAAAATAAGAGAGCACACTTAATCTCTTAATACCTATTTTAAAGGATCACAAAATTAAGATTAGTAGAAATGTTTCAAAAATCTATTCATTTTGTCTCTCTGAAGAGATCTTCCATTCCACATGTTGATAAAATGGAACGGCTTGGAATAATCAGTCATGCTCATGGAAATGAATCTGGAAAGTGTCATGATTGGGAATGACTTTGATCTTAGCTCACAAAAGTGGCAAATGCTCAACTAATGCAGATAATGCTGTGTCCTGAAAACAATTCCCTTGACGTCGTCCACTACTTCTGGCTCTTAACAATCTTGCCACCCCTCTTGCCACTGTGATTCTTGAGCACTTGGGAGGAGGGTATATTGTTGACCGAGGTTTCTGTCCTGCCTGGTCCCACAGTTTTTCAGTCCCAAAGAAACACACAGAGGCTTACTTTAATTATAACCTGGTTGGCTTATTAGCGGAGGCTTCTCATTAACTCTTACATCCTACATTAACCCACAATTCTTGTCTGTGTTAGACACATGGCTTGGTACATTTTATCACTGAGGCAGTCCCATCTTGCTTCCTCTTTGACTGGGTGACAACTGCAGACTGAGCCTTTCCTCTTCCCAGAATTTTACTCCTCTGGTGCCTCTGCCTATATTTCCTGCCTGGCTACTGTCCAATCAGCCTTTTATTAAGCCAACACCAATGACAAATCTTGACAGGGTACAAGACCATTGTCCCACAGCAGTATATGATATAGATTCCTATTAAGTGGCCACCATTTCACAGTTCTTATGTATTTACACCTTGACCAGTTGTGATTTTCAATCTTAATCAGTATTTATTATAAATAAAATCTTCTCTGATGAGACTTAAGAGATACATTAATCTATGGATATAATGATGTGACAATAATTCTACACCCATTTGGCTTATTAATAAATAGTAACAAGTTTTCCTCTAACATCTATCACCAATCTAGCTCCAGATTTTTGGAAGATGAGGCAATAATTCTACACCCATTTAGGTTAGTCTTCTTCTAATGTCTATCACAGTCTATCTATGGATTTTTGGCCTGATAATGGTGGCAGGTAGAGGTTTTATCTATGGAGTATGCCTAAAATCCATTCGGGCCAGTTGTTTTGTAGCACACAGCATTCAAGCTGGGAAGGATTGATGATCTCCTCTATGAGTGCATACAGCTTCAGCACTGGGAATGCTAGCTAGTGGGACAGAACTTTCTTGATTTCTGTCTGAAAAAATTTTTTTACAGTTGAGAAAAAATTGTTTTGAACAAACTCAATCACCACTCATTTCTATTATCTGATGTTCTTTGATCCTTCATGTTTGTAAGTATGTTCTTTCTTAGATCTACATTTTTCTTTTAGAAAAAAAAACTAATTCTTACCCTTGAAAACTGTTGGTGTTGAAAATGAACCTTGAAAAGCTATGTCATCAAACATTTTCTTTTTCTTCAACAACTATAGAAAAAATACTGTGTAATATATACTAACAACTGGCTAGAATTGCCCCTAATTATTTTTTGATAAGTATAGAGATGCATGCACATATTATTATTATTTATAATAACTTTTCATCTCTTTGAATTTATAATTACATCACTTCCTCATTCTCTTTCTGCCCTAAAAATCCTTCTAAGAATTATAGGCACATATTTCTCTATAATGTTGTACACTCAAACACACACAACCTGCTAATTCTGTATAATGATAGTTTTCTGTATAGTATTTCAGTGCTGACTGCATGGTACTGTATACCCAAATGAGAGCTCATCTCTGAGAAAAACTACTTCTTCTTTGTTACCTGTAGTTCTCTGTCCAAGATTGGGGCCTCATGTTAGCACAAATCCCTTTCCTATGCTAACACATTTATCAGTGCTGTCTTTGTTCAGGTCTTATTTAGGCAGCCATGTTAACAAAACTTCCCTGACATTTCTAGAAGCAAATCAAACAGCTAACTTCTTGTTCTTCTGGCTCTTATAATTGTTCCTCCTTCCTTTTCACAATGATACCTGAGCCTTCAGTTAAGAGTTGTCCTAAATATGTATCACTTGGAAATGGGTACCACATAATTTCTTATTCTCTGAATATTATTTTGCATTATTTACTGGTCTTAGTAAGTTGAGTATAAAACCATATTAGGAACACAAAAGTGGTAGATTATAGTTAAGTAGATTCATTTGAAGAATTATCTTTCCTATATCCTATATGTATATTACATATAAATATATTTATATCATATGTGAATATATACTCATATATTATTACATATGAATATACATTCATATATATTTAGATATAATAAAAGTCTAGGACTGTTTTGGAAAAATAAATCCTTTAAAATGTTAAAATTCACATGTATTTTGGTAAACTATTATCTTACCATTCAAATTAGCACTGTAGTGTAATATATAGTTATGAGCTCTTTCTGTAAATATGTCAAAGGAATAAATGCTTTTTATTATAATAAATAATTTTTGCTGAGTGTCATTTCTTTAGGCTTTAGAAAAATGTATTGTTATCTTTAAAAGCAATGGATGGAAAGTGTTGCAACTCTAAGAAAGAGAGATTGATGATTTATGTACCAATTTACATTCTTTTCATTAAGATCTAGTAGATGAAGCTGAGAGGTTTGATCCTGATCCATATTAACATAGATACTAACTGCTAAAGCAAATATATTGATCAATGTTGTAACTCTGATGATGTCTGGTCTTTATTCTTAAGTATTACTTTAGCTCATGGAATTATATTGAAGATTAATGCCACAGTAGATTGTTGGAAGACAAGTACACAATTCCAAGCCAATGGAAATATAACTGTTAAAGCCAATCCTTTCATTTGAAGAAGTTAAATTAACTGACTTGATCAATTGTAGAAAACATTAAAATTTTAATAATGTAATAAATATACTTGATGATAGTATAAATTTAGAACAGACACATCATTTCTGTCTCATGTATGTTTTATAATATTTAGAATGTTTGTACCTATGTATGTTCAATTTAGAAATTTTAGGTATTTTGCTAATTATTTAACTTCTCTTACTCCCCACTTGCAAAGAAATAAAAGTACTCATTTTTTGTATGAGGCTTAATTCAATCATAATACATAGATGAGTGACTGGCATGTACAAAGGCCTCAGTGAAGATGGAGTTCCATGATTATTTTATAAGCTGGCCAGAGTTTTCCAAGCTATAGTGAGGACAGGGCTTCTCCATTGAGCATTGTGATTCATTACATATGAGTATTTCAGTCTCTTAAAACTGCTTTCCATGTGGAGAGGAAATAGCTGTCTGCTGTAGATGGTGAGTTTTCATCACACTCAATGACTTCTTTCATTGTAAGGAAGTAATGTGGGTTATCATATGGGAAAATTTAGCATGACCTGGAGATGGAGCATGCCTTGTTGCATTTTCTCAGAATCACTTAATGAAGGGAAATATGATAATGTGAAAGATATTTCATGCCTTGTAAACATCTGAAAGTGGATTTCACAGGGAGCCCCCATGCTAAATCAAAGAGAGCATTGGAGTCAATAACCACTCAGTGAAGCATTCTGTGTGAAAAAATCATTTTGAGGAAAGGTTCTGCTATCTCTAATGTTAGGAACAAATGTGAGAATGAAGCATTCTACACTAAAATATGTTTTCAAAAAGGTGTTAACATCGTGCTAGAAGGTGTGGATCTTTCCCTAACTGGTCTGTGCTGAAAGCTACTTGTCCATATTCAGCTGGATACACCACATTACAGTCAGTTCATGAATTGCATTGTAGAGGTCAAATTCATTTTTGTTACTGAAACTCTTTTGAAAAGTATATCCTGATGAAGCTGTAGTTTATACTCCATATAATTTACCAGTTTGTAATTCAATGTTTTTATATGTGTATAGTTCAGAGGCTTTGATATATTTAAGGACATTATGCAGTCATTACAACATCTGATTGCATAATGTTTAATTGACCGAGAGAGAACTCCCACAACCCCTAGCAGTCACGTGATTATCGCTTTTTCATCTGTCCAACTCCTTCAGACCCCAAATCAAGATATTTATCAGTGTGGCTATAGGATGGGGCCAGTTGAGGCACCCTCTCCTCAGCTGCTCAACGAACAAGCTGGGGCCATCTCCTTGGACACCTGG
>LOEQ01003521.1:64645-74790 GCA_001685075.1 Bramus lutescens
GGAGCATGTGATCAAACTGGACTCTCCGAATGTGGCTGACAATGAGGGCTGACTAAGAAGACAAGGACAATGGCACTGGGTTTTGATTCTACTGCATGTACTGGCTTTGCAGGTACCTAGTCTGGTTGGATGCTCACCTTCCTAGGCATGGATGGAGGGGGACGGACCATGGACTTCGCACAGGGCAGGGAACCCTGACTGCTCTTTAGACTGGAGAGGGAGGGGGAGGGGAAGTGGGTGAGGGGGAGGGAAATTGGAGGAAGGGAGGAGGTGGAAATATTTTAATAAAAAAATAAAAAATAAAACCAAAACTAAAAAAAGAAATATACTAATATTGGCAGAGGCATTCTTTGTAATCACATATGTATTATTCACACATATTCTGATGAATTAGGTGAATTGGAAGATTGCATGAAAATTGACACTTTGGATCCTATAACGAAAGCTTCATGATGAACAGGACATGGAGTAAAGGCATTATATAAACACCTTCAAGTTTCATAAACTTCTGTAGTTCTTCATGAGTAGAAAATAATCAAATGAGGTCATGAACACAAATACATCTCTTTTCCATGGATCAGTGAATCAGGAAATCACATTGATGATAATTCAGAAGTCATTGAAGTGTTCTGTCCTTTGGTGTCAGCCATTTTTCTCTCGATACTAAAATCGATATGTGAAGGTATTCTCATCAAACCTATTGCCCCATTTTTCATCAAGATACAGAGTTTTCACCTTCCATTCTGTTAATTGTTTGAGTTTCAGAAAATGAGGAAGCAAAAGCGAACAAAATAGACTTATGGAGGCTTAGCTTTCAGCCCGTCACTCCTGGTGGGCTATTAGGCAATCCTGCCACTAAGGCTCATGACACCATTATATCATGCAGAGTAAATTATGGTATGAGAAATGGAGGTGAATCACAGCTATCCGTGGAGGTTTTCTGAACTAAAAAAATATTGAGTACCTAGTCAGGAAGGTTTGGAACTGGAGCCCTGATGATGAGAGGTACACAGATAGGTGCCTTTCACGGTCTGAGAAAATATGAATATTGGGGAACACATGAGACCTCAAGGAGAGATCGGTGATGGGAAGAAGTATTAGACATGTGACAAGTATAATAAATTATCAAGTGGTTTGACAAAAATTATGCCTGAATGGACATATACATTTAAACTCTAAAAGATGCTTCAGTCCACATCTCCAAGCAATTTCAAATACAGAGAATTGTCCAGGAAAGGTATGGAGTAGTTTTCCAAGGGATCTGATCTTTTTGTATAAGCAACTCTTTGCACCCACCCTTGATGATAACACACAGTATGAAGATAGTGTTGGGGAAGAGGAAATGGGGAGAATGAAGTTAGATTAATCTCTGCTTTTCTTATAACAGATGGTTCTATGAAGGTTAGAAGAATAAGGCTTCTTAAAAGCACCCTACCACAATATTTAATTTTAAAGAACATATATAAGTTAAATTAAGTTGTTAGAGTGAAAAATGTTATAGATCTGTCAAGAAACTGTCATGTTAAGTGAATATAACACTTAGTCTTTTTAACTATTAAGGAATAAAAAAACACCATTTAATATCTGTCTAAAAACTATAATTCTACATGGATATGAAGCTTACTTTTAGAAAGTATTAAAAGAACACATATCATTTATTTTAAGATTATGGTTAACATGATCTATGCCTTATACATATCGTTTAATTTAGTCTTGATAACCTTAAGAGTTGAATGAAAGTAAGTATTTGTACTTCACAAAAAAACTCACTGACACAACACAACAATTATTTGATACTTGATGAAGTCTACACAGCTAAGAAGTGCCAGTTTTTTAATTGAAATTATTTCTTTTTTAACTACCAAATAGTTCCTGTTTGAGGGACAGGAGAGATGGTTCGAGAATTAAGAGCACTTTCTGCTCTTGTAGAAAGAGTAGATCAGGTCTCATTAGCCACATAGCTCTTAGTAACATTTGTAATTCCAGTTCCAGAGGACCCAACTCCCTCTTCAGGTTTCCATGAGTATTGCAAATATGTGGTGCATAGATACATATGCACTCATGCACATAATCAATTTAATAAATCTTTTTAAAGTTACACATATTTGTAAGGATAACATATTAGGAATAAAGCATAAAATGGGACTTTCATTTCAGAATTCCTGTTCTTAACTTATCTACAGAATTTCTACCTTTTGTAGGATGATATATATTTGAAAAGGTGACTGTAGCCTTGTACTGTTTTCTCACAGTGGTGGCTCAATGAGCATGGCATTCACACAGTTTCTGTGTTTTCAATTTCTGTTTAAGAACATTGCTGGTGCATTGACCTGCTAAACAGTTGTTCTGAGCTCTAAGAAAGGATCCCCCACAACTATGGCTGTCCTTTCAGTAAGATTATTATTGAAAGAATGCCTATCTCCTGGAGTTATTATCCATATTTTCAACTATTTCCACACAAACAAGGCATTCAAAGGGTCTATAAAATCAGGGGCTTGTATTGCTTATCTTATATTAGGATTTAGCGGCTGAGCTAAAATCTGCTGAGAAGTGTGACTTTCCCAGACAGTTCCTCACCTTCACCCTCCTTCCTGAATCACTTGCAGTGAGGTTAATGTAGGAAGGCATTTGCAATAAATAGTGAAACACACTCCTGAGACCTCAGAGTTATTTCAAATATTGGGATTAATTTCTGGAGAGATGTGAGAATCCAAACAAAAATATCATACAATTAATCAGTTTAAACGTGAGTCCCTAAAAGATGAAAATATTCTGTATTAAAAGATGGTGATATTGACTATGAGCTGTGGGAAATTACACATACATTCTTTGAATGTACATAGGATATAAACTTTGGTCCTGTGCAGGACCAGAGCTTCATGAGAAACACATCACTTAGTTTGAAGAAAATATGGGAGGATGGTAATAATGGAGAAAAGGCTTCAGGCTGTCTACAATCTATTAATAGTAAATGTCCCCTATGTGGGGAAAGTGGGTACATATGATAGTGATGTTAGGGTTTCTTTAAAGGTGTTAAAATCTACTGCTTCAGGTTCGAAGGTTTGCTTTGTAGGTGTTCACTGGATGCCTCAACAGGAAAAACTTATGACAGGACTGAATACTCAGCCTTTTGAAGACTCTCTTCATATTGGAGAATTGGTTGCTTCTCAGTGTTAGTCCCTTTCACTCTTCACAATCTGACTGTGCTACATGTGTGCTCAAATTGTATAAAAACCACCTGTAGTTAATAAGCACTTTGTTTACATACTCAGTCAGGTCTTGCTTTTTTTTTTTACGTAGAATTGTTTTTTTCATCAGCACTCATATTTTCCTGATTTATTTGCAGATGATTTCATTTTTACTCAGAGACTGGGCAGTGGTGGAGCATGTCTTTAATCTCAGCACTTGGGAGGCAGAGGCTGGCGGTCCTCTAAGAGTTTGAGGACAGTCTGGTCTACAGAGTGAGTTCCAGGACAGCCTCCAAACATACACAGAAGCTTGTCTCAGAAAAAAAGAGCTGTGTGGCAATTTGAGGTACTTCCATACTATTTTTGGCAACATTGGAAACAAACTAAAAACAAGATGTGAATGAAAACAAATGATCATAAGACCCATCTCTCTTTGTTGCTGTGAAAAAAATATCTGGTTGAAACAACCTAAGGACAAAGGATTTCCTTGGCTGAATGTATCAAAGGGTACGGTTCATGGTGGAGATGGCCTGGTGATGGGGTTATATCCATGCTGTCAAAAGCTTTGCTTGCTTCTTCTCACAATTTAGGAGATCAGGAACGCTAACAAGAATGGAAGCAGAGAAACACCCACATCTGCCAGCTAAGTCCCTTCAAAAGACTGTACAGTTTCCCAAAACAACATCCTCAACTAGTGAATGAAATGTATCTGCGCGTGAAGTGCATTTCACATTCACACCCTAACAACCTGGCAGGTGTAGATAAGAAAGAGGACAACAGTCTGGACACATTAAACAGAACTAGGTAATTTATTGCCCTAGGAAAGACAAGTAGAAACTTTAAGTTTATGTAATAGGTATAAAGATTTGCTCCATTATCAAAGTGCCAAGAAATAATGCTATCTCATTGGTTCTATTTAATGGGAGAACTTTACAATATAATACATTCAAAATAGATTAGAATAACACATTTCAAAGCATGCATATATTTATTCATTTTGGAATCCCAGTATGGATGCAGATACTAAATTCTTTGTCCATATCTTAGGAGTAGGCATTTGTTTGATGAGTAAATTTTCAAGGTACATGAGCATGATAATTAACTACCTAAGTCAAACTATAAATTACTTCTTTTCATAATAAAGAGAACATTTCCATTTCCCCTCCCCCTTTAAATGCTTATACAACAGCAGTTCTAATCAGTTTTTATTCCCAAGGCACATTCTAATGAAACAAACATACACATTTTAGTACATTTCCTAAATAACATTACTCTTTTTTTTTTAGGTTGCAAACTGGCCCATTAGCTAAGCCTTCTTGTTAACTCTTATAACTTACATTATCTCATTATTCTTATCTGTGTTAGCCACATGGCTCAGTACCTTTTCAGCAGGGCAGGTCACATCTTGCTTCTTCTGTGATGTGTGCAGGACTGCGAGAAGAGCTTCCTTCTTCCCATAATGCTCCTGTTCTCCTTTTCTAGCCTCTACTTCCTCTCTGGTTGTCCCAACTATACTACCTGTCTGGCTACCAACCAATCAGCGTTTATTTAAAACATAATTATAACATTACTTTCTAAAAGTCATCAGTGCCAACTCAGAATCTTTGTCATATTCTGAGAGTGAATTTTACACACACACACACACACACACACACACTTCCAGAGTTTAATAAAATGCTTATTTTCCAGAGATTAAAAACCTATCTAGAAAGCCTTTCATGATTTGATTTGAAAGGAACTTACTAACTCCCAAGCTTAGAGAACAGATGTGTAGAGCAGTCATTGCCTATTTTGATATGACTCAGTTCAAGTGCTTTTTTGGATGTAATCTGCAAATTTTAGCTCAAAATATTATGTTCTTTCCTCTCTGCCCTTCTGTGCAGGACTGAATCTCAGTGAGTACTGGAGACAGATATGCAATGTCTACTTGTTGAGTAAAGATTACCTCATGATTAATACAAATATTCTATAATAAAACCATATAGAGCCACAGAGGATACCTATTTTTTATGTAAGTTAAAAACTAACTATTGTGAGTATGGATATTGGATTAACCAATCAGAACTGGCACATCTCGTTAGGAGACCAACACCATGAGGAATACTGTCATTTCCCTCACTAAGGCTATGGCTCATCCAAGGCCCAAAATTGCTAGGGAACTTGATGAACCAATGTGTAGCTCATCTTGGCATAGAATTTCTATAAGCAATAAGAGTTATCAATGATCAACAGAGCAATAAAAAGTTGAAGTGTCTTTCTTAATGCAGCAGCTCTTTAAATTAAAAAAGAATCAGTATTGTAACTGCTACATGAGTAGTAAGGCCTATTAGAATTTTAAGCTCATTTAATTATTTGCAATACTTTAGAAATGTGTAGCATTCATGATATGAGCTGCTATTGGCATGCAAAGAAAATCTAGCATAGAATATTTTTAGAAATATTCTTTATGAGAATGCTGATTGGTGTAAATTATACTACACAGGGGCTTAAACAAAAACAATTGTTGCAGAATAATTGAACATATTTCTTAATATCTTTTACTTCTATTATACTCGGCTTATAATTTCACTTTACTATAATAACTATTAAAGATAAACAATGAAAATACTGCTGTCCGATGTAAATATGGAAGCACCTATGCCTTAAAAATAAGTGATTGATTTAAGATCATAATTTAAAAGATCCTATAATAAAGAATGATTGGAATAAAAATGTACCCCAAATCTCATGGCTTATGATTTCAACATTTTTAAAAAAATTTTAATGGCCATCATTTACCTAAGGAATTGTGTTTTGTCAAGATAATTTCTCTATCTAGATTTACAAAGAAATACTAGACCAAGTGCCTTGTGGGAAGGTGTGCATATGTATGTGTGTTTGTGTGTGTGTGTACAAGTACGTAGGGAGACCATCAGTCAATTGCGGGAAAGAGACACTGTGACTATGGCAACTCTTATAAAGGAAGACTAGGGAGCATGGTGGTGTGCTGACAGACACAGTAATGGAGAGATAACTGAAAGGTCTACATGGGATCCAAAGGTGGAAGGAAGTGGGAATTTGGGCTTCTAATACCTCAAAGCATGCCTCTAGTGACACACCTCCTCCAACAAGGCCACACCTCCTAATAGTGCCACTCCCTATTGGCCTATGGGGGCCATTTTCATTCAAACCACCACAGGTGCCTTCTTCAGCATTTCTACCTTATGTTTTGGGAAAGAGACTTTCACCAAACTTACAACTCACTGATTCAGATAGATTGGGTAACGAGCAAATTTCAGAGATCCTCCCAGTTCCAGTGCTGAAATTGCAAGAGACAACCACTCATTGCTGAACCTAGTTTAATTTTTGGATCCTGGATATCTGAAATCAGTTTGCCATGCATTTCATTGAATGATTCTTTGAGCTCCCACTATGGGATTTTTATTTCATGTGTCACTAGACTTGTGGAATCATACAGGTTGAAAAATATTTTAAAAGACTTAAAAGCAATTTTAAAATGTAAGACAAATTAAGTGGGATGATGTTTAATTGATAATATATCTAAAATTAATTTCTAAGACCAATTCCCAAGTGATGTTTTATATTATGCTTTCTAAATTATGCTTAAGTATACTCTAATTAGTTTCCATTTTGATTTTATTGTTTTGTTTAATTATTTCTTGAGACTTTGAACCATGAGTACTTTACTTATGTAAGTTCTCACTGCCCTTCCCTTCTTCCAGCTCATCCCATGCCCTCCTCCTCAACTCTTCTCATTTTTTGGCCATGTTTTCTTTAATTATTATTGTTATACACACATATATACACATATAATCTATTCAGAGTTACTCACCTAAATACATAACATATATACATATACATATAAACACACACAGGGACACACAATATATGTTGTCATATGTCAAAGGAGTAGGACCTTTTGCGACTTTTCTCATCCACATTGGCATATCAAATGGTTCTGTCATTTCTGTTTTTGGTTTCTCAAAGAAGACAATTTAAAAAAGAACCTGCAAGCCTAGAAAACTTCATATCCTTACATTAATCAACTGCAAACACAGCCATTTCTGGTGTCAGCATTTTTTAAAACTAAATTTGAGGCTATGTTTTGCTTTGTATTGTTTCTATGCCATCAAAGTTCAGTTATGCAGATGGAGATTGAACACATATTTTCAGTTAAGCTTAGCAGAGAATAAACAGATTAAGTAATTTAATGTACAAAATTGAAAAAAGTTGAACATAACCTTTATGTGAATCTTTAGATATCTTTAAAACATTAAAATGTTTTTGTGTAAATCCATCTATAATTTAGTCCTCTTTCTTAACTAATGTTACTTGTAATTAGCTAAATCCTCTTTTCAAACATAAAAACTACAAAACTAATTTGGGAAAAATATGTGACAAATTATCAAATGGATTTTATTTAGTAGAAATATTTTAAACAAATTTTGGAGTATCAGAAAGAATATTTGCCAGAACATCTTGAACTCTTGGTCTTAATTGAACTTGCTTTTTACATAATTAATTGATAAAATTAAGTGCATTTCAAAGAAAAGAAACACAATGATTATATGTAAGCATCTGGGTTTACTTACCAAGCAAGAGTTACCTTATATGGCTGATGATAAATGAATCTTAACCAGGCATCATTAGGAAAATCACAGCAAGACTGAAGCTATGGCAAGTTTAATCCAAAACATCAGACTTTTTATGCCCTTATCCAAAACAGAATATTTAGATAGTTGCCAGGATCAATACAGCAGTATTTGCTAGGATCCTATGATGTTAACAAACTACACATGATATACAAGCTTAATGTCTAAGACTAATCATCCAGCTAACTTCAATAGTTTCTGTGGCCTCTAAAGCAAACAGAGAAACACAAGACAAACTCAGTGCCTGAGGGAGTGCCTCAATTACTCAGGAACTGAAAGGCACATTCTTCCCCAGAAGCCATGGACTCTAAACATAAAGACCTATGATGGTCTCTCAAGGCAGCACCACAAGGTCGTTTCCTACCAGCAAAGTTTCAGCACATCTATCTCCAGCAGCAGATCCATGGTGTCTCCCTCTCCACCTTCCTTCTCCCAGCATTCAGTTCCATCTTCCCCGCCTACCTAAGTTTTGCCTTATCAACAGGCCAAGGCAGTTTCTTTATTTATTCATGGTAATCGCAGCACACAGTGGGGACTCCCACTTCAGCATTTTATTTTTCAGATAGGACCTGTTTGCTGTTGACAAGCAGAGGCACAGCCCCTTTAAAAAATGCTTCCTGACTAATTATTAGCAAAAAAAAAAAAACTGCATTGCTTCTTCAAGAGATAGCTTCCTGGTTCATGCTGGCAGCACAAACTCTAGCTCCTTTTGCGAGGTCTTAGAGTGAAATGGAGTTGGTGAGCAGTGTGTTACTAGTTGCTTAATGGTGACATGGACCTACTGCATTCCTAGAGCTGGGGTGGTGAGCATAACTTGCAGAGGCAGTGAATATGCCTCTACCATGTTGGATGGGGCAGAGCCAACAGGCAAGGCCATAGAGTTGGTCCTAGACATACTTACTTAGCATTTAAAAAGAAAAGGCACCCCTAGTCAGAAAATGGTTACAGATACACAGTAAGACAGATTCATTTGAAAAAGACCTCTGAGTAGGTCACAGCATTGGACAAATCAACATGAGCTTAAGAGAGAAAGAAGAAAGAGTACAGTCATAGATTAAAAGAGTAAAGATAATAAAAATAAATATTAAAAGTTATTAGAGTAAAAAAATAAGCCATATGAAGATGGAAAATGCACATAGTATCTGGGTTATGTATATTATTGTCTGTTCTTTGAATTTTTTGACTGTAGAGATATATTTGATTCTGGGATTGCTAAGCTAAACATATATATATATATATTTTTTAAAGGTATCTTGACTCCAAACTTTGAGTCTAAGGATATGTTACTTTGGAAAAGAGGTTCTGCTATTGTTTCAACAGAAGATGGGAACCTGGTAATTCCTTCCAGGCTAATGCGGTTTGATGGAACAAGACCCACTGAAAGGTCTCTATCAATCCTAAAAATACTTTGTCTAACAAACAACAGGAAGCAGTTTGGAGAGAACTATGTCTCATAATTCCAAAATGATTTTTATCAATGTTTATTTTTATTTAAAGTGGGTTGATTACAAATGGTTAAAAGATCACAGTCAAACTCGTCCTTAAAAAAGAGGGGAGATATGATATGGAGATGAATCCTTTGCATTAGTATGGATCTTGGTCTATTGATGCAAATTTAATGTCGATTTTGGTACACTTCTGTGTATATGCATTTCTGCTCTTGTTTAAGGTATTATGTTTGTGCAGCTCATTCAAATATGTAATGCAAGAATTACAGATTAATAGTTATTTATAATAGTCAAATTTTAGTCATGTTACTTAGGTTTTCTAGATGCACAGAGTTAGATTGATAATCTTCAACACTTCATAGATCTACAGAATATGGCATTTAAGAGGTTTAAAGAACTTAGACTTTTCTCAACAGTAAGACACATTTACTCCTGACAACACCAATTACTTCCGAGAGATTGCTTGGCATTGAAGTAACTCATTATGAAATTTGCATTCACTATGACAAGTATAGCCATTTGGGCAAGAAACTGCTCTTGCTAAACTACTTGATGGTATGCTGTATGTATTGGACATGTAGGACCCACAGAAAAGTGACTGCTGAACTTTCCCAAGGATAGGAGGGTCCTTCAAGGTTCCTGCATCACAGAAGAAACTGTGAGACATTCTGCTGGACACAGAAAAAGATAACTGATAATTCTACTGTAGTGATCAGGGAGTAGGCCTGCATTTCAACCCGCCTGGCTCCTGCACGGCTAGCTTATACCCCGAAATAACAACACACAGATTGTATTAATTTAAACACTGCCTGGCCCATTATATCTAGCCTCTTTTTGGTTAACTCTCTAATCTTGAT
>LOEQ01003521.1:79998-103525 GCA_001685075.1 Bramus lutescens
CACTAATAAGTGAGTACATAGCATATTCATCTTTTTGGGTATGGGTTACCTCACTCAGGATAGTGTTTTCTATTTCCATTCATTTGCATGCAAAATTCAAGATGTCATTGTTTTTTACCGCTGAGTAGTACTCTAATGCATATATATCCCACACCTTCTTTACAATTAACTATACATTGAAGTAGTTTAAATATATCATATCTTTCCCTCAAATGATGTTTTTAAGCCATCTCTACTATGACTTGACGTGAGAGTCCTGTTTTTAGCATGGAGTTCCTTTCAACATTTTTGACATCCCATTACTTTTTGTTTATTTGTAAATGGGAAGTGGAGAAATTTCACATCCTCTTTGCATGAGTTTGTACTATACTAGGTATATAATTCTAATTTCTAAAAGATTTTTAGGTAATAAATGTTGCAGTAAGTTTTGGGTAAATTATGCCGATGAAATTTATTCTGACTTGACATTAAGCTAGTCTTCGTCTCTATTTCTTCCAGTCCAGTGAATGATCCTATTATTCACTGCATAAATATTAATGTATTTGATTATGGGGTGCTACCTCAGACCCTGGGGTATAACTTACATACATGGCATTTGCACAGGATTAACTTTCTAAAATATGCAAAGCTTAACATCTAAAAGCCATTTTTCCCAAGGGATTTGGATTAGGAATTCTGAACTTGTATTAACCTTAATAAAGTGAATTGAAGTCTATTAAGCTCTTTCTTGAAAATGGGAACCACTGATAGAATGTATTTGAAAGAAAATTTACTTTTACAGAGTAAATTGATATGTTCGCTTTCTGAAATATCTGTAGCACAGAACTGGGCAGCCTTAAAGGTTCAAATTTTCTCCAGATTGTATTTACCTAGCAGTGGTAACTCAGACAACTAATAACAAATTCACTGCCTGGGTCAACAAAATTCTTATAAATTCTACTGCCTTTCTTAGGTCCCCATTGTGCATCTAGTGATTCTACACAATGATCTTTCCACAGTTAGGGAATTAACAGCACCAAGGATACAATTTTGCAAAGTAGACATTTAAGGATTATGGAGGTAAATGGAAACCTGCTGGGTCAGATAGGCCATTCTTGATGCCCAGCTGGAATAACAAAGCTTTAAAAATTTCATCACCCTCCTGTGTGTGTGTGTGTGTGGTCCCTCAGGCAGCAGCAGGTCTGTCATCATTCACAGTTGTTGCATTTCACTCCTTACTGAAACAAATGTATACATTGGCTCAACTTAACCTAACTGGTGTTTTCTTGTGCCTCCATGCCCACACACCAATTAGAAATTCCTTCTAGTTTCTTGACACTGCTGTCATCCTGGACTTTCGTTTGCACTGGCTTTCATTCAAGGGTCTTCAAAATAGTCATTAAGATGCCCTCAGTAATTAGTAGAGTACTCCATTTTATTAAATTAATCTTTAGAAACCTAATAGCCTCAAGCAATTTATGCATATTAATAAAAAATTTTCTGTCCATTTCTGAGCAGATTTTAAAAGACTCCAGGAAAAGGGCTTGTAGTCTTTAATATTTATGATTTTATGGTGTTTATTTGCAACATGAAAAAGAAGAAAAATTTGAAGTTCAAACATATATACTAGCTATGATTTCAGGTTGTGCTCTTGTTACATAAGATTTTTTGTTGTAAATGTTGTAAATGTTCAATAGTTTCTTTAAATGTAATCAACATTCCTTTTAGATAAAACAAAAATTTTAATTATGCAATTGTCTTTTTATCAAATTTCTAAAATGCAGTACATTTTTAAGCATAGTCAAACGCAGGGAAAATAACATATATAAATAAACCAAAATCTTGGCTTTTATGTATGAGTCTAGACTTAACTATTATGACCAAAACACAAGTTCTTTATATCCAAAGGCTTTTTAATCATATTTGCTTATTATATATAAAATAATGAATGTTTAGTGTAATGATTGAAGTAATATTAATTGATTCTTCAGGATTTTGTAAATGCTTATTGTTTAATAAAAGAATTCATAACCTAAAAATGTCATGTCTCTAAATTAACATCTTCAGCTTTAACATTAATTAAGTACATTTTTTATCCTTGGCAAATAAGGCATAAATGTCAGAAACTTAAGGTTTTACCTGGTAACATTTGTAACTACTGGCATGACCTCTGCTGCTACCACCACTGAATGTCTTGGGTTAACGCTATTTCTCTTGTACACCTTACACTTTGCTTTTCAAAAAATGAAGGGACCAAAGCTAAAATAAAGTTTGAAAGAAAACTTTTGGAGGAAATATGCAGGTAGGTTCCTGGTGGGACTCCCAAAAGCATCTAGTCAGTGTCCTTGGGGGCTCCTCAAAGAAGCCACTACTCATCAACTGGGTTGACAGTCATTTACTTCTAATTGTGAAATCAGGTCTTAGCTCACAACAGGTTATTTAAAGTAAATTTAAAACAGATAATTGTAAATGAAAATTTTAGAACATCTTCTTGCCTTGAAATATATATATAAATGCAAATGGGATCACATAATGTAGCATTATATATATATTTCTCATTAAAGCAATTGTAGAAAATATCAACCAAATTTACGTGATAGCTATATTTAATAGTCAAACAAAGTGACACAATAAACATAAGACATACAGTTAAATATTTTGAAATCAATTTTCACTTTTCAGCAATAAGGATCAAAAGAAGTATTAATTGATGAAATGATAATTGTTGAGACTAAATGATACAAATTAAAGGAACATCTCCAGTGTTTGCTCATAATCTTCAAGCATCTTATTCAAGGATTTCAGGAGTCATACCACGAAGATGGTAGAATAATTTCAAAAAAGTTTTCTGTATGCTAACATTACATATTTGGTAGATTTATAATAATTAAATAAAAAATTCACATACCTGTGCTTCTACCCCCGGTTAATTTAGCCAAACAAACATTAATGTATGAAGTTCTCCAAGAGCGCTTGCTCTTGCATCTCACAGAGCTGCAGATATATTAAGGAGTTATGATACCAGTTTGTACTATTGGTTTCTTAGTTGAGTTTTTATTTTGGACTCTTTGGCTATCACTGGAAGATATCTACATGATATGGAAGGCTAGGAGATGAGTAAATGTGATTATGCTAACAAAATTTGACTTTAAAAACATAACAATAAAGAAATTACCTAGAAGATTCTTGAGTAATGAATCTCAGATACAAATATAAGACCTGGGTTTTTTTGTCTTTTAGGTTGTTTGGTTTTGTAATATATAGTTTTAAGAAGAGTCATCAAGAATAACAATATCTATAATATGTAAAATGTATACTATATAAAATATACTATAAAATAAATAATTATATATAATAATGATGAGGGTATATTATATAATATTATTCATGGATGGGGTGGTTTCAGAAGTTAATAGGAAGTTCCTTTCTTGCCAAGGGCTACATTTCAGCTCTCAGCATCCACATGACAACTCACAACTGCCCAGTTTTAGGGTATCTGACTCCCTCTTCTGACCTCCATGAGCTCATGCAAGAATGAGGTGTACAGACATATACTCAGGCCCATACATACACACATAAAATAGAAGAAAAACTAATCCTTTAAATAGAGCAATGTTATACAAAGAAATTTTCTGCAAAAATGCATTGTGAAGTAGAATTTCCATTCACTAAAAGCTGAAAGCCAATTATCAATGACTAAGTATCGAGGGTTAAAAAAACAAAGTCACTAAATCAAAGCAGAAAGTGAAGGGTATTCCTTCTAAGTTCTCTGCACCATTTAGCAAAGTAGGCTTCTTTTCTGAGCAAGTAATGTGTGCTCCTCTTCAATTTGGTGAATTTGACATAATGGAGATTTTAAAATCCAGAATAAGTAAAAGTGTGAGAAAATGTAAACATGTTGATTGATTTTTCTCATAAAAAGATACTAGAACACAAACAAGAATTCAAGGAGGAGGTATATTCAATTAGCTAAATTACAGCTTATTTCTTTCATTCTGTGAGGAAAATTTGCACGGAAGATCAATAAGAGGGATCTCAAAATTGGGCCTGCTCAGTAGCCAGGTATGAATGTCTGCTAAGATGAGTCACAAACTCAAAACTGAACTCAAAAATTAAATTATATAAATTAAATGAATATACCACTGGACACTTAAATTTCATTGAATTCCATTTGAAATTTTATTATTCAGAAAGAAACAATGCATTGCTTCCTATTAGGATTTGTGATACAAATTATGAGCAATGCAGCATTCATCAGTATGTCAACTACTCCATCTTTATTCACTCAGAACATGCCAGAGTTAGATGTCAGCGTCCTTGATCTCTAAGAACAAACAGGCAATTCAGAAAATAAGGCATTTTTTTAATAATCAAAGAAATATATGTCTAAAAATGGCACCAATCAAAAGAATACAGTTGATTAAAGTTGGCCATTTACTTTGCAAGACAGACATAGAGGTCAGGATAAGCTTCATTCCAAGTTGAAGATCCATCCGATCAGTCAGAGGTGAGAGCGTTTAGGGAAGAAAGAGCATGGGTTTCAAAGATTCTAAGCAAAGTGGAGCAAAACAAAAATCCTCCCAATATTTACATGGAATTCTGAGTGAAGTAAGAGTGATAATAGACCTTAACAATACTACTTTATGGAGAAAGAATATGGAAACAACATAAATTAAATGGTTATATACATAAGTTATGACCATATATCCATACAAAAACCATTTCTAGAATGTACTAAGCCAGGATTGTCACTGGGAAGATTAACATGGCATGTGTATAAGAATATCATGGAAATCCCTGATGTTTTGTGTTTTAGAAGGATGATATTAACAAATCATTATTTTCCAAGAAGATAAAGAAGGAGAAGAAGAAAAGAAGAAGTTTCCTTAAATGAAAATAATAATTCTTGACTCTGCATTTCCTCTATTGACATGTTGACATGTACTTTTTCCTGTTTCAGGTCAAACAAACAAACTGCTAAGCTAGATAGCTAGATAGTTGGATAGATAAGTAACTAGAACTTTCCCTGCTTACATTATATAATTTTACCCAGTTCTATAATTCATCATTTCTAGTCTTGAAGTGATGTGGTAGTATGTATAATTATACCGTATCATATACACAATTCTGTTTATTTTTATTGTTATCTGCAGCATTTAACTAAAAACATACATTTTCACAAAGAATTTTTTCATAATGTTTTGCCAGTGCTTTGAAGAGAATAAGCAAACATCATTACTGAATGAATGATGTCTAAAGTTATATAAAGAACAAAGCAGTGATAGCCTGTGAAAGAGATAATCACTGACACATCTTCTGGAATACAAGGGGGATGGGAACAAAGATACAAAAACTAGTTTCTGATGTTTGTGTTTTTTCATTAAGTAATTGAATGGAAGGAGATAAGGAGTATATTTAAGTTGCTGCCATTTTGACGGGAAGATTCTTTAAAGTGTGCTATTTGTAAAGCCCTGGAACCAGAGATTTGCTTTTTTAGAGTAAAATAGATTTCAGTAAGGAATGAGGATTATTAAATTCCTGTGAGAGGCATTTGTGTATGATGAAATGAAAATGTAGACCAGCCGTATGATGGAGAAAAAGGTCTCCCCGAATTGCAACAAGGAAACTTGTGTAAACATTTTGGATTAAAAAAAAAGTACCTTAGGGTAATAACAAAGGAACTACAGAAGAAAAGGAAGGAAAGCAAGCCTATGTAGAATTTATCATTTAGATAGAACTTATAACTTATTTTATACTTAGTTTCTGTGGATGGTATGCAATTAAGTCTTATTTGACTGTCGTAGCAGGATACCACAGTCCAAGTGACTTAAGCAATCAGATTCCATGACCACAATTCTGGAGGTTAGGTGTCTAAAACAGGATGGCTGAGCTGGTTTCTAGGAAGGGTTCTTTGGTCCCAGCATGCCAGCATCCTCCTTGTCCTTATGTTATGCCATGCCCTTTCCTCTGTTTGTGGAGGAATATGTGAGTTTTGCAGAATCTCTTTCTCTCAGTGTTTGCTCAGTACCTTCCCACCATCAAGACATTGTCTAGTAAACATATTCCCTCTGAAGTTCCTATTTCCAATACCATCATATGGGCTTTAACTCCAACATAAAATTAGAGTGACACAATATTTAGCCAATAACAACGTGTTGCATATTACTTTAAAAGTCTTGAGCCAATTTGTATAATGCACATGTATACACTGAAGGCATAATTTAAACAGTTAAATCAAAGGGAAATTACTGTTACCATTGGCCAGTGAATAAACTGGGAATTCTCGAGGGTTAAAACAAACAAACAAACAAACATTAGTGATGTCAAGTAGCTATTCAGGTATAATGTGTCATTTGTTGCTAAATATATTAATATTCTGATCAACTGGGAATTTGTAGTAATATTATAATCCAGCTATGAGAAGTATAAAAATCATAGAATTGACATCTACAATCTACAGGTTAAAAATTTGTCCTTAAATAGTTGACGGTAAAAAGTGAAAATTCTTATGGTCTTATGAAGGATTGGTCTCATGAGAGCATTTATCTGTGAAAAAAATAAATCCTATTTTAACGTCCCAAAGAAAGTTTCCCCAGGGACCACTGAGTTCAATCACAGCGATTAAGTATACCTTTTATAACCTAGTCAAAGGTGGTAAATCACCCACTGTGCCAGAGAAACTCAGATAAGAGATCAGATATGCTTCAAAACCAGTGTAGAAGACCCAGAATCCTAACAGTTTAGAAAAGTATTTTGAGACATGCATTTTTGAGTGAACTATTTTCTCTTGTTTTCAATGGAATTCAAATTGGAAAAGAACAAATTCCTCTTTAAAAGGTGATTGGTATTCAGATAAAAGCAAAGTCTTTGGTAGCTGAATGGAGGTCCCCCACTGTGATCTATTATAACTATAATTGTGAGTTCTGTGCTTGTTTTTTTTTTATACTTGGAACATACTTTAATTTCAAAACTCCTCTTCCTACTCCCATTTTTCTTTATGCAAAAAAGGAAAAAGAAAATAAAGAAAACAAAAAAGTAGAAAAAGTCTTACAAAGTTTCAACCTGCTTTGTATTTGATTCTCAAATGAGTGAAAATATATAAGACTTTGTCTTGAAGTGACAAAAGTGCAAAATGGCAAAGCAATACAGCATTCATTAAAGTGTCTGTTGCATAAACTAGTATAAGAGCATCTCCAAATTTAAGTCTTACATGACTATTAAACATTTTAAAAAATTCCTTAGTAAACTTTTAAGAATCAATGTGACTATTATCTTCCTAAAAATTTGTCACTTGTAAATACTGATGGGACATACATAATTTAAAATTTACCATTAGTGTACATCCCTTCTTAAATATTGAAAAGCGCCTTCTTGTTATCTCAAGATCACATAAAACCAGGTGAGTTGGATCAGGGCAGAAGTTTCCTGTCAATGATGTCTTTCAGGGCTGTTGAAAATACGTCACAGGTCCCATGGGAACAGAGCTTTACTGGAGATTGCAATTTGGAAGCTCACCATCTAGTAAGAATTTCTAGATATCAGGAATCATGACTTTGCTTCAGATGTTGAACTATATACTGTTATATTCTGTTTTTTTTTTTCTGGTCTATTTTGTTTCAGATTAACCTGTTACATATGACTGTCAATGAGTTTTAGATAGGATGCTAGAAAAAATAAAAAGGACCACTCAACTTGTTCCAAGAATGTAAGAAAATATTTTTTTTTATTTTATGAACATTGTCATTTTTCAATAAGTGTATGGATGTAATGTATGAAATGAAGTATTTTCTAAAGACAATAGCTTACTGTTGCATCCTTGTTCCTATGCCATTTCATGGAAGTTATTCTTTAAGAAGTGTTTTATGCTTTTCCATATATCTTATTTTTTACTTAACTATCTAGAACTGTCTTGATTTTCCTTTATTTAGGAATACACACACAAACACACACACACAAACACATACATGTGATAACAATAAAACAAAAAAGGTCATGAACCTGAAAAAGAAAAAGGAGGGCATATGAGAGTATTTGGAGAAAGGAAAGGTAAGAGGGAGAGATATAATTAATTAGCTTATAATCTCAAAAAAAGCCAAACATGCAGAACTGTTTAAATAAAGTAACTTGTATAGGGTCACAATTTAGTGTATATATATATATATACATATATATAATATATGAGATACATGCTAAGTAACTGAAAATATTCTTTCAGAGTCCATGAATGCTAAAAGTTAACTAAAAATGAAAAACATTTTTCTCAGAATATACCAAGACATTTATTTATCATCTAAATTAAATGCACTCTAAATATTTCATGCAAATTTCTAAGCTTATTATGTAAGAATAAAATAAATTTGGATGACAAATGTAGTTGCCTTGAAATAACTATAATTATGAAAACATTGTAATTACATTTCAAAATTCCAAATAAAATATATTATGCAAAACAAATTGCTGAAGTGTCAGCATATGACTGTAGTTGCACTGTGAACTTTAGGGCTTTGTAATCAAAATATTAAATTGAAGAAAATATTTTTGTTATATAAAAATTGACTTAAATAAAATTGAGGTTCTTATTTTTAAGATATAAATATTTGTGAAACGTGAACTGTTCTGTAAAGAAATTCTAGCTTAATACATATTAAGAAATGAAGGATTTATTCAAATAAGTTTCTCATTCTTTAACTAGAGCCTAAGTAGTTTCAAGGGTGAAAAAATGGATTTGAATCTTCATAAACAAATCAATTTTATGTATACATACAGTTAATATGAATTCAGAAATTGTCATACATTAACTGCTCAGTGCATAAAATTGCCTGTAATGATAGACAAATAAATAATAACTTTCGAAAACACTGTGTAATATCAATATTTTGTTAACAGGATAATTTAAAAAATCTTTGTTTTCGTCATTCTTTTTAAATTACATTAATTGCCTAATTCCTGAAATTGCAAAGTACAAATGAATTTCATTAAAAGCTATTTATCTCTCTCCAGAGTAAGGAAACCTCAAGTAAATGGATTAATTAGACTGAACACAGTTTCTTTATACAAACACAGATGTTGAGAACACCTCCTGACTATGAGTATTCAAACTGTATAGTTTCTTGTTTACCTAGTTACGGAAAGTGTAATTGCAGGAAGTAAACATATTGGCTTCAATCACTAGTGAATAACTTACCTTTGATTTCTTAGATTTCACTTGAACTGAATTGGAATATACAGATCAATGTGTTTTTTCTTTTCTTTTCTTTCTTTCTTTTTTCATTTTACATACCAAAACAACTTTGCCTTCCCTCAAGCCCCTCTGTCCCTTATTGAGGCTGAACAAGGTATCCTACCGTAAGAAATGGGTTCCAAAAAGCCAGTTCATACGTCCTGGTCCCACTGCTGTGATGTGGGAGGTGATGTTTGCTATGAATATGCTTTATTGCCATTGGTTAATAAAGAAGCTGCTTTCAGCCAGTGGATTAACAGAGTAAACCCAGTCTGAAAGAGATATATATATATAGAGAGAGAGAGTAGGCAGAGTCAGAGAGAAACCATGTACCTCCGCAGGAGACAGGTGCCGGATGAAACCTTCCCCAGTAAGCCACAGCCACATGACAATACATATATTAATAGAAATGGATTAATTTAAGATATAATAGCTAGCTAGAAATATGCATTAGGTATTGGCTAAACAATATTGAAAATAATATAGTATCTGTATAATTATTTCGGTTCTGGGAAGCTGGGAACAAACAAGCAGCCTCCCCCAACACTGCAAGGGCAAGATCAATATGATTTAAACTTAATCAAAAAGGAATATGAAATAAATGCACTCTATAATGTTTTTACTAACTACATTAAGGGCACTATTCATAAACTCTTAAGCTTTATAAAAATGTATATATTGACCAAAACAGATAATTCAATCACATAGATAATAGATAGTTCCAAATATGTGTTTCACTGAACTGTCCCCTAGGAAGAAAGCATTTTCCATGATGTGATATATATGTGAGTTTTTGTCATGCACTATTTATAAATAAAGTGCTCATTTGCTATTGCATTGAATGTCAAATTTAAAAATTAAAAAAATTTCAGTGTGTTAAAATATAGAAGACTAATATTTTATACAGTGGATATCTTCTAAAGATGGACATAACATACTGACATGTTTAAATATCATAAAGCAAAAGCAATGCCTGTTGGAAATTAGACTTTTGATAACAGAAAATTAAATAATATATTCATATATGTATATGACTACATATATAAGTATATGAATCCTATTTACTTAGCTATTATTGTTAAAACTACTTGAAAAAATAGCAGGTATACCAGAAACTTTAAATAATGAATATTAAATGAATGATAGGCAGAAAATAAATAGTAAATGAATGAGTACATGAATAAAAAATGATAGTCCGGAAACAATGCTACCTGCTTTGGTAAATTTTTCAAATGCCTAAGTGTAATTTTATTTTAAAAACATTACTTATAACTCTTGATTCATGATAGTCTATAAATTACCTATACATATCTATCCTATAAAGTATGTGAACTATTTAAAGTGTTATGTGCCCATGTGAATAAGAGAGAGAAGAACAAAGAAAGAGTAAGTCTACATTTGGGGGCAGATTTGACAAATTGATAACATTAACACTTGCATATTTTAATTGAAAAATATATTTTTTACATTTGTATTATATTAATTTATATTTTAAAATCAGAAAGGTCAAATAGTTACTAGATAGCAATGAAGTTAAAATGACTTCATTGCAATTTAATTTTAAAAAATCACTCAAAGCTCACCTTCATTCATGATGATAATATAACTAATTCCAATAACAAAAAAGAGTGTTTAAGTTATAGCACCTATGCAGCTTATATAATAATGCAGTGCAAATTTCTAGTCTAAGTTATTATTACAAACTCTTTAGAATGATTAGGAAATAGAGGTTAGTAGTTAATCATATAACAATTAAATTTATTACCATGCTGTGCATTTTTAAAGGTCAAATAGAGATGCATTTTAGATAGACAGATGGTTTTTAAACACTTTAGAGACCTACAAAATATGACATTTAAGATATTTTAATGGCATAATGATTTTCATGACAATGAGATATGTCTGTTCCTGACAGCATCAGTCTACTTAAAAAAAAAGATGAGGAGGATAGAAAATTCTACATATGAAGTTTGATTTCAAAATGGCAAAGCTAGACATTTGTGTAAGCAACTGCCCTTACCTTGACCACTGACAGTATGCTGTACAAATTGGACAAACAGGACACAAAAGGTGACTACTGTAATTTGCCAAGACTAGGTATGACAATCCTTCAAAACTTCCTGCTTCAGGCTGGAGAGATGGCTCAGTGGTTAAGAGCACTGGCTGCTCTTCCAGACGTCCTGAGTTCAATTCCCAGCCACCTCATGGTGGTTCATAATCATCTATAATAAGATATAGTGCCATCTTCTGACCTTCAGGGATAAATGCAGACAAAACACTGCATACATAATAAAATAATAAATAAATAAATCTTAAAAAATAAAAAGAAAACTTCCTGCTTCACACACACACATACACACACACACACACACACAAATCTGTCATTCCTATAGTTTTAAAAGTTGTTTGCTCTGTACGTCATGCTTACTCAACTAATATTTTATCTTTCTTGGGTCTCTTAAGGGGATTGAAAACTAGATATTTTTAAAGTTTTTCTTGTTGCCAAATTCAGGGGAAATAAAATTTGCCAAAAGGATGTAAAGTTTATAAGGCTGAAAAACATAAAAGCTAAATTTGTTTATCTAAAAAAATATTTTAAGTTCTAAAAAGATATTTTAGAATATAATTCAAGTTATGACAAAAAATCTTTTCATTATAAAACTTTGGAGTCATCAAGATAGGATAGATAATAAAATAATTTCTCCAAATTTTCCAAATATAAATGGAAGGATATGAATGTAATTTTACTTGATAATTTTTATAATTGTGTATGATTTTATTGCATTATAGTAAAACCTTTTCTTTTTATTTATACAAATATGGGGAAATGTTGTCGGACGTTTGTATACTGTGTGAGGATGTATTGCTGGGGTTGATATAATAAAAAGCTGAATGGCCAATAATTAGGCAAAAGGTGTAGGCAGGACTTCAGACAAAAAGAGAACTCTAAGAAGAAAGAAGGCATCAGCAACGAAATGCAGAGGAAACAGGATGGGCAGTATGGAAATGAGATGGCAAACGATGTGATAGAACATAAATTAAAAATATGGGTTAACTTAAGCTAGTTAGGAACAAGCTTAACGTAAGACCAAGCATTCACAATTAATAACAAGGTACCCTATTATTATCTGTGAACTTGTGGTTCTGATGAGAAAGTACTGCTACATCTCTGTGTTATGACCAATTGTGGCTTTCTGTGATGGTCACGCTAAAAGAGAAGCTTCTTTGATGAGAAGTGAGAGCTATACTTACCCATGGGTCCTATAATATGTGCTAAGAATGCAGTTAGTAAGTTCACTGGTTTGGGAAAGAGGCCAAAGCACCATAGCCTCTGGGAACCAGGACTGCACCTGCCACGAGTGATTTACTAGGTTTGCATTATTAGACATTATTCACATTCTATTGAATAAGCCTAAATCCAGCTAGACACCTGTTACCCCCAAATTACTACTATTGCATCATTGGGATATTTAGCCCAGCTTGTCATTGCTGTAGTTCATAGAATTTGCATTTGGGCAGAATTATTGATTGCTTTCCTGACTTGTTAGATTGTGTAACACCTTCTAGGAGAGCTATTCTTCAGAAAAGCTTCTGCGCCAGTTCCAGGTCCATGCCACACAGTTCGAACACACTGCTGTTTCTATTTCTTATATAGTTGTATTGTTTTGGTTATGTTGAACTGTGTTGAATCCAGGTTCTAAGAGCAAATTTTTCATGTCACTACTAGTTTTCACAAAAAAGGCTTACATTTTTCCCAAGGAATATGACAGTGTCTTCGTGATCAATATTCTTTGATAGATTGCAAAAATGGTAGCTTGAATATCATTAATAAGTTTTAAAATTTGTGATGGAGGACTGGAAAGCAGTTAGGAGCACCGCTGCTCGTATAGAGGACCTGAGTTCTGTTCTAAACATCCATATAGGGTAGATCACAGCTGCATGAAACTCCACCTCCAGGACAATAATATCCTCTTCTGGCCTCCATAATTTCCAGTACTAATGTGCACATATTCAGAATACACCCATACACATAGTAAACATAAAATTATCTTTTAAACCAATTATGAAAACATGCATATGGAATAAATTGTATTAAGTCCTCCTTTCTTGCATCCATATGAACAACTCTCTAGGTTAATGTATTTATTTGCATGGATTCTACTTTAAACACATTGTTTTATCCTTCTAGAATTAATTCATTCATTTGAAGAGTTCTTATTCCTTCATCCATAATTATATTTATTAAGTTAAGAACTTGCAATTTTGTATGTTCATGTGAGTCAATACTTTTGACTTTGCTTCTTGTAATATCTTCAAAAGACTTAGATATCAAAGTTATAAATTGCTAAGAGTTAATTCTAAGTCTGCTCTCTGGAAGAGTTGTCTAGATTTTCACTATTTCTTTTGAAAAATTTGAAAATTTCCCTAAAGTAGATCACAGGACATTGAGTTTTGATAAGGTTTACTTCTTTATTGAGAAAAATAAGATGTTTGTCAGGAGTTATATTCATACTTATCTATTTGTGAATTACAGGGACTAATTACAGGGTCATCTTTAAATTCCAGGTGGTTATTACCCAGATGTCTTAACTGCGCAGATTCATCATTGGGAGAGGTGGGTCTTCAGGGAGGCACCAAGGAGGGCAGGGGCCTGGTCTGACTTCTGAAGTTATTTCCTGCTTCTGGCTTTGCCAAAATATGAAGAAGTCACACTCAAGACTTATGAATGGAGTTATGCCTTTCCAGCATGCAAGCAACTGGTTAGGCTTGCCAGCCTCTACTATGTAAGCCAACCTATTAAATCTCCCTTGGAATATATGTTAATTCTATCACTTCTGTTTTTCTAATTTTTAAATGATTTTTATAATATCATACACAAATACCATTCTTACCTAATTTAAAACACTCCTTCCTCCAGCTTCCCAAGATTCTTCAATCCCTTTAAAAAACCATGACTTCATTTTTTTCATTTTCATTGCTGTTTACATATATGCATACACATATATACATGCATGGATCATGTAATGTAGGTTGATTCCCAACTTTCTGAGAAATTGCCATACTGATTTCCAAAATGGTTGTGTAACTTTGCATTCCCACCAGCAATGGAGGAGTAGTCCTCTTACTTCACATCCTCTCCAGCATAAGCTATCACTGGTGTTTTTGATCTTAGGCATTCTGATTGGTATAAAATGGTATCTCAGAGTCATTTTGATTTGCATTTCCCTGATGGCTAAGGCTGTTGAACATTTCCTTGAGTATCTTTTGACCATTTGAGATTATTCTCTTGATAATTCTCCGTTTAGATCTATACACTATATTTAATCTTATTATTTGATATTTCGATGTCTAATTTCTTGAGTTCTTTATATATTTTTGAGATTAGTCCTCTGTCTGATGTGGCATTGGAATTGCCATGATGGGGGAAGGACAGAGATGGAGAATAAGGAAAAAATATCTTAATTGAGGCAGCCATATGTTGCTAGCAAGAAACCCAACACTAGAGAAATACCCAGGAATCTACCAGGATGACCCCAGAGGACCCTAAGCAATAGTGGAGAAAGTCCCTAAGTGGCCTTGACCTCTATTCAGATTGATGACTATCCTAAATATCATCATAGAAACTACATCCAGCAACTGAAAGAATCAGATGCAGAGATCCACAGCAGAACACTAGGATGAGCTCCCAAAGCCCATTTGAAGGGTGGGAGGAGTGAAAATATGAGCAAAGATGTCAAGACCGTGGTGGGGACACCCACTTACATGGCTTACCTGGGATAATGGGAGCTCGATAACTCTGGTCTGACAGCAAGGGAACCAGCATAGGGTCAGCATAGCCCCTTTAAATGTGGGTGACAGTTGTATGTCTGGGGCAGACTGTGGGGCCACTGGCAGTGAGACCAGGACTTATCCCTACTGCTTGTACTGGCTTTTTGGAAGCCATTCTCTTTGGAGGGATACATTACTCAGTCATGATATAGTGGGCAGGGCCTTGGTCCTGCCTCAAACAATTTGCTAGACTTTGATGACTCTCCATGGGAAGACTTACCCTCTCTGAGAGTAGATGGGGAGTGGGGTGGGGGGAAAGACAGAGGGAGAGGGAGAAGGGGGAGACGTGGGAAATGGATCTTGTATATAAAATGAGAAAAGATAGTTTTTTAAATAAATTTAAAAAAAGATATTGCATTGGCTTAGGAATGAGGAAGTAATGTGTTCTCTTTTATTATATCTACTTATTTCCATCATTCTAATTTCTATTTATATAATCCTTGCAATCTGGTTAGAAAAGTATCTATCAAACTCATCACAGGAGGAATGTTCTGTACATTTCAATAGTCAAAGAAAGATTCAGGAAATATAATTTATCAAAAGCTAAAATATCTTTAGTTTGGAAAACTAAAACACGTATGTTCTGTAAATGAAATTTATAAAGAAGAAAGTCAAGGAGGAAAATGTACAAATACAAGTCATTACACAGCTATGGCATTCATAGTGGTGCTAGACTTATATCCAAGAACTCTTATCTCTGTCTGAGGGAAAGGCTAAACATTATCTGAGGAGAGCCCTGTGCTTTGGCCCTCAGGAGCAACATTCTTACTTACTTCCAGATCAGCACTTTGCACTGCAGACCACAAATTGCTTTACAAACTTGGATGCTGACATGAACTCGGTTGACAGATTCTCTACACAGCTTGAAGTAAATCATATCCTATAATATCTGATCAAGAGACTTATAAAATGGCAGATGTTTCATTTAAGAAAAATGAAAATTGCCTCAGAAACTCACTGGTTCATCTGCTAATTAGATAGTTGTGTAAGATTATGACAAACATATTATGTGCCCTTATGATTCATAGGTTGTGGGGAAAAATAGTCCTTGAGGAGTAAAAACATTAGCTCCAGTGATCAAATTTTAATAGAGGAGAAATTACATGTATTATTAAAAGCCTACTTTAACTTGAGGTCTATTGGCTGTATATTTTTATTCCAAATATTTTACATTTTTAAGACAAATACAAGTCTATAATTCTACCCATATATAGGATGTTTTTTTATTACTATTCATTCTATATTAAAAATAGAATCATGGTGTCACACACATTTAATCCCAACACCCAGAAGAGAGTTACAGAGAGCTGTCTGTGAGTGCTAGGCTTTCTTACTCTACAAAGCAAATCCCGACTATCTGGGTATACTGGGCAGCTCTGTATCCAAAAAATGTAAAGAAAAGAAGAGAAGGAAATAAAGAAAGAAGGAAAAAAATGCCCATGAAGGCAAGTTTTGTTTTCCTTCTTCCTTATTAATTTGGATAATATTGCTTAGAGGGAGTGAAAACAAGAATTTTGAAAATTGAAGTATCCTTTATTGTTCTTGTCTTTATTGTGCTTATTTTGTATAATCTTTTCAGCCTAGATCAGCTAAGTATCTGTCTGTTTCATCACAGGAGGAGGGTCCTAAACATTTAAAAGGTTAGAAAATATTAATGACCCATTACTATTTTTTTTTGATTTTTTGAGACAGCGTTTCTCTTTATAGTCCTGGCTGAGTGGAAGGCCCAGGAATACCATCATACTGTGCCAGCACTTGTCTGTTGAGACATATCTGAATGGTATGTAAGAGGGGTTGGTGGATGTCATTATACCTCTGTGTGAGGGATTCCTCCTTTTATACAACCCGGGAAAAGTGATTGTACCATTCATTGACATAGTAGAGTCATAAAGTTCATAGGCCTATCAATATGGCTTTGGTTAAGTCCAAGTGTCTCCATGTTCCTGGCTTAATTTGATATATTTGGAGGTGATAATCTTTCATTTTCATATATGTTATTTATGACATACCATCCATCGCAAGATTTGTAGAGGACATGTGGGATTTTATTTGTACAAACTAAATGTAGAGATTTTCTGCTCTGATATTTGCATTGAAAGTGGAGGAAACTGTTGCGTTCTAAAGGGAGCCACTCAGGCGCAAGGCCTGCACTGAAAGTTAAAGCTCTTCAGAATACAGAGTAGCTCAGATCAGGACTTGTGGAATTTCTACCATGTGTTTCTTTGCTTTAGGAAGGGAAGATGATCTTTTTGCTCTTTTTATTTTTAAATTTATTGTTTACCTTCAAAGCAATAATGAATTATTAAAAATTATCTGCATTTTATTGTTTATTTATTTATTTAATTAATTAATTTAATTTTGCCATTCCCGGAGATGAACTCCAGGGACTGCTGCATGCTGAATAAGCGCTGGACTACTCTGCAGACATGTTTGTGTCTTTGAGGTATGATCTTACTCTGAACTAAAGATTGCTCCAAAAGTCTTCACAATTCTCCTTTCTCATCCCTTATGCATTAGGATTACAAATGTACACATTCTCCTTGAAAGGTCACAACTTGAAATTACTATAGTTTTAGAACATGTAGTTGTTTATGGCATTTTCAGGAGAATTAGAGATCATAATATCAAATTCATCAATGAATTTTGCACGCATATTTATTGTGCTAGATTGTTAAAAACTCACTCTGATTCTTCGGCATATGTAAAAATTAACAATGTAAACAAAAGGAAACTATTTAACCCACTGAAAGATGTGCAGAACAATGGAATTTTTATCTCAGGAAATCAAGAGCATGGTAATGCAAATAACTGTATTAAAAGCAAGGGAGTATATTGTTTGTTCAAAAACAGAGTAAGTTAAGAAAATTGTAAATTTCTTGTTTATCTTCTTAGAACAATGCTGTCCCTAGTGCAGACTTCATGTTTTTGATTTAGAAGGCTCTGCCTTTCACAGGAAGGCATCAAATCTGAAAGTGAAGTAACTGTGATAGGTGAACAAGACCCATGGACTAGGCAGGTAGCACAGAAGTCCCATTGATCAGGTGGGTGACATACAAGACCCATGTATCAGATGGATGACATACAAGACCCTTGGTTGATGGGAGACATAGAAGTCCCATGAATCAGATGGGAAACATACAAGACCCGTGGATCAGGTCTACATTGCAAGGAAAAACGCAGACCAGGACATTTACTTAACGGTGGAGAACCGTGACCTCATTTCTCCGTTCCTCTGTCTTCCTGTTTCTTCTTCTCTACCCTTTCCTCGAGCATATCTCGTAAAGAAAGAAAGTCAAGAGTTTCCTGGGTGCCTATTAAATCCAGATGCTTTGCTGGCTTTCTGTTTCTGGTCTTTCACGTTGTTTTAGCGGACCTTGACTAACATAGTGTTAATTCGTGTTCAAAGACAACAGTTCCTCAAGTCTACTTGATGGACAAGAAATGTCCCTTCCACATGTCCCCATCACGAATCACTTGGCAAGGCATCATATAATCAAACAAAACTGAGGGCTCTTCTGGTGTTTTTAGTTGTTTGGAAGAAAAGATGTGTGTTTTAAATGCTTTCCCTTAGTTAAATATATTCTGAGGCTAATTTCTTATTAGGGTCCTGTTTTGTTTGTTTGCTTTTTTAAACATACTTGTGATGTCTTCATTTTTATTCCTTCTTGTCAATGAAAGAAGTGGTACAACCAACAAGCCTGGTCATCATTTCCAGATGCCATGCACCAACTGCATTCTGGTTTCTGGACTGTACTCTCACACAGCTAAGGACTTCACTCTGTGATTTCTTTGGGGAGGAATCCGAGGCAGCCTCTGCATCTCACTGTTCCTTGCAATTCCCACAGCATGTTTCCTGGTCATTGTCTGCCTTGAAACCATTCTGAGCTGCTCATTCTGCTTATAGATACTGCAAATACCTTATTTCCCACAGGGCTCACAGGGTGAGGTACAGAATAACAAGTCTCAAAATAAATTTCTGATTCTGGGTTTTTAAAAATTAGCACAGATTCTGGAATTTTTAAAAGTTCTTTGTTCTGAATATAAAAAAAATGGCTCTAATTCAAAATACCTGTACATTTTCTCTCTTAAAGGGCATTGGTTAATGATAAGTGCTAACCACCTTCTTTTAAAAATTTGTCTTTGATGGAAAATGTACTGGATTTTCTATTCATGGCTAACGTGGAAATGAATTATAGTAATTTCAGTATCGATTTCCTTTGGTGCTGAAGGTAGGTTTTGAGAAATTTTATATCTTATGATTTTTATTTGATATGATGCCCAAACATGAGATAGACTTGATTCCTCTCTGTAAGAAAAGTTTTTCTGCAAAATATTTCTTTATACTGTATAAAGATGTGTCACTGTGGTTGCTATGCTAAGGAGATGAATGGCCAATAGCTAGGCAAGAGAGAATAGGCAGGATTTCCGGGGAGAGACAGAATTCTTGGAAGAAGAGAGGTAGACAGACACCAGGAGATGTTGAAGAAGTCAGGCATATGGTACAGAGCAGAGGTAAGCAAGTCACATGACAGAATATAGATTAATAGAGACAGGTTAATTTGTTATGAGCTATCTGGGAAAAAGTCTAAGCTAAAGTCAAGCTTTTACAATTAATAATAAGTCTCGGTGTCATTTTTTTGGGGTGGCAAAGCTTACTACAAATTTTTCTGTATCTCTTTCAAAACTTTATAATAGATTGTTAGGAAGGCAGGATGATCATTCCAAATGAACATGCTACTTCTAAAATCTGGACTGCCTCACAAATTATAAACTCAAAACACAAAGGAAGTGATGTGATTGCAACTTCTCCTGGAGGACATATAAATTAAACTTACTTTGTTTGTGTTGAATGTTAATTAAATAGAGCAAATCCTTTTCCAGACCATTGCTTTTCCTACTTGGCCAAGCCAGCACTACTTTTCAAATAGAACTTAATTTTTACTTACCTTATTATATATTCTGGACCTATGAGGGCTTCTGGGAATCATGCAAAAGTAAAAATCACAGATTTTTTAAAATTATATGACGCCTTTCAATCATTTGAAAAGGACATTAATAAAAAAGCTAGTCATTTCCCAAATGAGTCTCTATAATTTAGGTAATCTTGTGGTTGGAACTTAAGTGAAATGTTTTTGAAAAGGAAAACATTCTTTAGGAAATACAACTCTATAAAGACTATTTTCAAAATCTAAAAATGGGTCTCCCAAGAACATCATCCATGGACCCCCATCTTTGAGTTCATATTTCAGTTCTCATCATGGGAAGAAGTCATGGGAAGTAGATTATGCACAATGATTATAAATTCTATCCTCTGGGTCAAATTGTCACCATCTTTATGAATTTAGCTAAGCATTGTTTGGAAATCCATCACAGTCTGGTCCACGGAATGTGAATGTTACTTCATATAAAAAGAGATTAGGAATGGTCATTGGGACCTTTTCTAAATATTCAGCCATTCATCTCCACATTTTCTATACATTTATCTAATTGCTGGTATCCCCAGGGGTCTAGAAGAGTTCTATATTTTATGAGGTGGAGAAGATATGTGGAGATGGGACCGCTATCTGTGTTGCTGTTAGAAAAGCCATCATGTATGCTAAGGAAAGATAATCCAGTGCTGCTACTACCATGAAGTCAACCACATTACTGTCGGTAACTCTTCATCCATAATCTGTACGTGTAATGCTTTAAATGACAGTGGCCCTCATATGCTCATATCAAATGTTTATTAATCTGGGAGTGGCACAATTTGAGAAGGATTGAAAGTGTGGCCTTGGCGGATTTAGTTTGCCCATGCTAGGTACAGTTTGCTCTTTCTCTTGACCTGTGAAACAGGGTGTAGCTCTCAGCAATTGCTTCAGTGCCAGGCAAGCTGCCATTTTCTCTGCCCTAATAATAATGGACTGAACCCCTGAAACTGTAAGCAAGTCCCCAATTAAATGTTTTCTTTTATAGGAGTTTCCTTGATCATGGTGTCTCTTCATAGCAATAAAACAGTCACTAAGATAATAGATATGGCCAATAAAGTTATTGTATCCTCAGAATGAACTGGGGTAGAATGCTATTTCAGTTTGTCATTAAGACCTTAGATAGTTATACATATACTCCAAAGGGAAAGACTTTTAGTGACCTCAACCCAGAAAGGTTTACATTCTTTTGAATGACCATGACCTTCTTTCTCATTCCAGTGATAACATTTGAGATATCATCATTCCTTTATATAGTCCATAAAAATAGGGAAATAAACTGTTTTATTACTTATTCTTTAGATAAAGTTTCTACTTAAAATGAAAAAAATCAGTTCTCAGTTTGGTTAGCTGTCACACAGTCTTCTATCAACAGTATTCACAGCAGCCATATCAAATTCCATGGCTAAGTGAACAGTTTTCACATGCCTAGTTTATCTGAGATCAATTATAGCAATGGGATAATTGGGGTCAAACAAATGGCACACTCTCAGATCTGGTTTTAATTATCAAATTTTCTAGAAAATATTTTTATACTCAACTCATGCCTGTAACTTTACCAGTGAGTGTTTGTCTAACCTCTAGCTCATGTACATAGTTTCAATTCCCCAACATGTTCTTTGCTTGTACTTCATAACCTGTAACCTCACACTAGCGTCTTGCTATTCCTTACCACGCTATCTCAGGCATCTCAAACCAAGATTTCCCACTCCATAGGTACTTCATTTATGGACTGAATTAAAGGAAGAACCCTTGTGAATCTTCTGAAAACAGGACAAATCCTGGTGTTTAACTTCCACTTTTTTAAAAGTAAAAATGGCTTGTAATTACCACGAGCCTTCAAGAAGAACTTTTGGGCAATTTTTTATAAATGTGATTAGTTTGACTCCGTCTATAACTAATGGACGATGACATTTGAATAGGTGCTAATTGTAGGGCAGTTGATTGTTTAGAATGAGAATTGTCTCCTTTACAAATACACATTTTCTTGCAGTAGGATCCCCATTTCTTCCAGGACTACAGTTTTAAAGTTACTATTTTGTACTTGTGGAGCTAGATATTTTTTAAGGCTTCTTGTCAAGAAAATGTAATATTTTAAAATTGCAACACATAATGTTTACCATGGCTTTCTCAAGTCATTTCTCTTCTACAAAAAGAGGATATTTAAAATTGCAAGAATTGGAAATAATGTAAGTATAAGCATAGAAAATTACTAGTTGCAATTTGTGGAGATGTAAAGACATAAATTCCACCAAGTGGCAGATTTAGACAAATTTTTCTTTTGGAGGTTTTTTTCTCATAGTAAAAAAAAATGTTTTGAAAAACAAGTCATTGATATTAGAACCTGTTATGAAGGCAAGAAGATAATCACCTTATAATAAGTACAGAAATAATTACTATGTGTCCTAGAAAATACCATTGAACTAGGCAATTTAGGAAAACATGACCACCTTTACACTGAAGCTCTCTTTTTATAAAATTACTAACTTAGTGTTTTTATGAAAAATAACACCTTTTCTTCTGTCTAATCAAATATGTGCTTTATATTTGTTATGCATGTGTGTATGTGTGTTGTGTGTATTTATGCAAAAAAATCTCCACTATGAGCTAAAATAAAAATTCCAGCAGTGCTTGTAAGGAGTAGACTATGAGATGAAAGTGATAAAAGAGATTTTCTCTTTCCTATCGTCTGAAAAACTTTAGATAAATTTCTGCTAGTTACAATCACAACAACATTAGAAAGACTAACTCCTTAACTCCTTTACTTCTATAACCCATAGATAGTAGATCTTTTATTAAGGTAATGAGAACTCTGAGCTGGCTCTTTGAATTCAACTTGACACAAGCTAAAGTCATCTGAAAGGAAAGAACTTCAATTAAGAAAATACCTCCAGGGCTGGAGAAATGGCTCAGTGGTTAAGAGCACTGACTGCTCTTCCAGAGGCCCTGGGTTCAATTCCCAGCAATCACATGGCAGCTCACCACTGCCTGAAAATCCAGTTCCAGGGTATCTGACCCCTTCACACCTATGCACATAAAATAAAGATAAATAAATCATAATTTTTTTAAAAAGAAAATACCTCCACAAGATCAATACGTACCAAGCCTGTAGGGCATTTTCTTAACTAGTGACTTAACTAGCTCAGCCCCTATGTCAGTGGTAGCATTCTTGGATTGGTCATTCTGGGTTCTATAAAAATGCAGACTGAGCAAATCATTTGGAGCAAGCCTGTAAGCACCACCCTCTGTAGCCTCTGCATCAGCTCCTGCCCAGGTTTCTGAACTATGTTAGTTCCAGCCCTCACTGCATTTTATGATGAACAGCTACATGGAACTGTGAGTGAAAAAAAATACTGTCTTCCTCAATTTGCTTTTGGCCTAGGTGTTTTATTTATAACAATGGCAGTAACCTTCAGTAAGACAATCACCAATTAATACACTGTGAGAACATTAATTCTCACACCAATAAAGCACTTTAACATCTATCTATCTATCTATCATCTATCTATCTATCTATCTATCTATCTATCTA
>LOEQ01003521.1:104838-128387 GCA_001685075.1 Bramus lutescens
CTATCTATCTATCTATCTATCTATCTATCTATCTATCTATCTATCATCTAGATACCAACTGTCTATCATAATGATCTCTGTCTATCCACATCCACACACCCTTTTTAATTTTCTTGAGTAACTGAAACATTGGAAGCATAACATTTAAAAGTGTCACTTATTAAAACCACATTTGCATTCTTTTTTAGTAACTTTTGTGTACACTGTATCAAAGGATGTGGAACCATACCATATTCTTCTTCCAACTTAAGATGACTTATTTTGTTATTCAGGAACAGGTGAGAAGGTGCTCTTGGGTAGATGGAAGCAATGTAGAGTGAGAGTCAGTCGAGGGTTTCTCACGAAGACTTTTTCAGAAAATACTCCAATACAAATTACAAAACCTCTCTGACAAGCCAATTATTAAAACTCATGATGGAGCTGACATTATGCCTCAGTGTATGTCTCAGTAATACTCATGAAATGAGTTCAATTCCTAGGACCCACATGGTGGACTATTACATATTGTTCTCTGACATCCACATGAACACCATTGATGCTTGTGTTTCACACACACACACACACACACACACACACTAGTAGAAACACAGAAAATAATAAATCACTTTAAAATATTTTTGTTTCTCTTTTCCATGTTTAATCATGTCTGTCATCCAGGCCAAAAGATGTCTTACTATATCATTCTTCCCTGATATTATTCATGCTGGTGAAGAATGTCTTTTCTCTTTTACCTTTTCTTTTTAAAAAAAGAAACTAGCCTTTGTGAATTATTAAACTACATATTAACAGTTTCAAAACGCTCCAATATTTTGAGTGTGGATTGTGAAGAAGGAAAAGAAAATGAGATAAAAAGTTCTATCTTCAGAAATTTATAAACACATTGTACTTAAGCATATATTTTTAGGATATTGTTTCATTTTAATTTATGATTCACTGATTGAAATGTTTATGAAACTAGTGTACTCTTAAATGTCATTCTTAACTGAAACACTTATTTTCAGATAAATTAAATATTGTTTCAGAAAGACACAATTTATCTATTTTCTCATAAGATATATTTGAACATATTTTTCATGGTTTTATAAAGCACTTTAATGTATCCTGAGGTGTGTAATTATAAAAGAAAGATTTGTAATGTACAGCCTCTGAATAATCCAAAGTATTGAATGAAAAAAAGAAGTCCTTGAAAATAAAAAATGCAAAAAAATACTTTGAACATAAAAGGTTTTCTTTTCATTTAAAGTCTAAGATTAGTAAGAAATAATATATTACAAATTCTTTAGACATAATATCCTTGGCAATAATTAATAATTGACATTTGTTTGAGTTTTACTGCATATATATGTGTGTATATATGTATGTATATGTATATTACACCCATATTTTCTCTAATTGAATCTTGTGATGTTTCTTGTTATTTGTCATCTTGACAGAATCTGGATTCACCAAGGAGCTAAGCCTCCAGACATACTTATTAGGGATTGGTTAGCCTCTGGCATGCTTCTAGAAATTACATTGGTTGTGTAAATGGAGGTGAGAAGACACATGCTAAATGCTTTCAGTACAATGCCCTGGCCTGGGGTTCTAGACAGCATGAGAAGAACAAAGGAAGATAAACACAAGCATTCACCTCACTCTGCTTCCTGATTGTGATGCAGTGTGACCAGATGTTCACAGGCCTTTCTACCTTAACTTTCTGGCACTGATGAACTGTACTCTTGATCTGTGACCTGTAACAAACCCTTCCTCCATGTAGTTGTTTATGTTATTTTATCGTTGTGTCCCGTAGATTTCAGTATGTTGTGTGGTTGTTTCATTGAATTTTAGGAAGTCTTTAATTTCTTCCTCGACCCATTAGTGATTCTGGTGAGCATTGTTTAATTTCCATGTTTTTGTTGGCTTTCTTAAATGAGTGTTGCTGTTGAATTCTAATCTTAAGCCATGGTAATCTCTTAAGATACATGAGGTTATTCCATTTTTTTTAATCTGTTGAGGTTTACTTTGTTAACTAGTATGAGGTCAATTTCTGATAAGGTTCCATGAGGTGCAGAGAAGGCATATTCTTTTATGTTTGGAAGGAATGTTCTATAGATATCTGTTAAGTGCAGTTGAGTGATAACATCTGCTAGTTTCCTTATTTGTCTGTTAATTTTCTGTCTGGCAGTCCTGTCCAGTGGTAATAGTGGGGTGTTGAAGTCTACTACTACTAACGTGTGAAATTTAATGTGTGATTTAAGCTTTAGTAGTGTTTCTTTAACATATGAGGGTGTTCTTGTATTTGGGACACAGATGTTCAGTATTGAGAATTTTTCTTGATGAATTATTCCTGTAACAAATATGAAATGTCCTTTTTATTGATTTTAGTTTGAAGTCTATTTTGGTAGATAATATGATAGCTATACCAACTTGTTTCTAAGGTCCATTTGATTGGAAATTTTTTCTCAACCTTTACTCTGAAGTGATATCTGTAATTGAGGTTGAGGTATGTTTCTTGTATGTAGCAGAAGGATGGATTCTGATTTTGTATCCAATCTGTTGTTAGCCTGCGTCTTTTTATAGGTGAGTTGAGTCCATTTATATTAAAGGATATTATTGAACAGTGATTGCTAGCTCCTGTTATTTAGTTTTCATTGTTGGTGATGTTATTGTATATGTTTTCCCCTTCTTTGGAATTTGCTGCTGTGAGATCATCTATTGTCTGTGTTTTTATGGATGTAGCTAACTTCCTTATGTTGGAGTTCTAGTACTTTCTGTAGGGCTGGGTTTGTGGCTAGGTATTGGTTAAATCTAGTTCTGTCATGGAATATCATGTTTTATCCGTCTATGGTGATTGAAAGTTTTGCTGGGTATAGTAGTTACTATAGCATCCAGGGATTACTTCTGGCAGAGTTAGGGAGGTCTCGATTTAATTGACTAGACCACTAGACTGTATCATTTCCCTATCCTCTTAATGGTGATGATATGTGTGGTTGAGCCTTTGAACAGCCATTCATACACAAGTTGCATGAGTTAGCTTGCTTTATTGAATTTATGTTAAAGAAGAGATGTCAAATTAGCAGGTGATCAATGCTGGCATCCACTTTTAGTATGATTATCGATAGTTTCTTAAGGTTTATCTGCTATGACTGGTTTTAACATAAATATGTGAGTATATCATACATGTAAGAAAAAAGTCTCAACATCAACATAAATAGGAAGTATTTCACAAAAGCTTCCTGAGGGAAAAATGGAAAATTTTCTTTCAAAATTTCCTTCAGATTCTTTCTTTAGATGCAATCAGATAACATTATTTTTTATTTCTTTCTTAACTCCTAAATATTTTTAAATAGATAACATAATCAAAAACAGTCTTAGGCATTTATTATATAGCTCTTTTTAGATGCTTAAAATGTTAAGACAAATTTTAAAATTATCTTTTATCTGAAATATTTACCTAAAAGCCAAAAATCTGCCTCATGGCATCCTAATATGAGTTTATCTTTGTCCCCTCAGTCAGCAAAAACTATTGTTATGTTAGGAATGAAGATCCCCTTATAAAGTACCTGCATAGCTTTCTAATACTAAGAGTTCCTGATATTTTCTAAGATAGATGGTCTCCAGATGGAATTAGACATTAAGCATTATTATAGTTATATGCTGCTTAAAATAAAAATAGGATAACTTTGAATTAGAAGACAAGTTTCATTTAACACAAAATATGTATTATCCAGGAGTCATAGAATGTGAAAAAAATATCTGCGCACTATATGTACTAAGTCACAACAAAATGGCAGGTAGGAGTACATTAATACAAATGTTCAAGGAATATCACACAACTCAAATCAAGAGAAAATAAATTTCCAAGAGGGTGAATTGGGCTCCCTTCTTGGGGATGTTTGTCACTGGAGAGACGCATTTCTGTTTTACAGTTAGTAACTGAAGAAAACACACATCTTACTATGATGCTTAGGAATGTCCTTTATTGCAAATAATTATAACATCCAAAGTTTAAGCAATTTCAAGACTGAGAAAGCTTGACACAAAGGCTTGGAGTACATTGACAATAATCCAAGGGCTTTCTCTGTGTCCGCTCTAAAATGAAACAATATTTTGTAGGAATAAGTACATTCATTTAAGTGTTACTAAAACTGTGATGAATGCACTTGGCTAAGTTGTAAATGATCTGGATAAAATGAGTTAGTAGATTATAGTAGAAAAAATACTCTAGTGAGTTTTTCATATTGAAAGAGGCATTTGTTTTTCTAATATGCACTGTTTCACATGTTTTCTCGTAGAAAACCACTATGTACTTGAGCTAAATTTTTGCTGCTGCAATGGAGGGCCTCTTCTTAATCTAATTTTGTCTCGTATTACAGGGAAACAACAAAGTAAAACACAGCATATTTTCAAAAAGCAAGTGGAATTTTTTATCTGCTTCCATCCAAAAACCACAATTTAAAATTCATTGTGGGCAAAGTCTTGATGTAGAATCTCCAGTGGCATAAGGCTCTGTAGAGTAAGGAATGTGTCTTTTCATTATGCTTATTAATAGATCTGTAAGTGAAGTGTTAACACCTAGTTGGAGGTATTGCTGCTTGTCAGGCAACATAGCAAAAACCAGAAGCAAGAAATGCATGTTAATGTAAATGCTAAAAGCTGCATTTAAGTCTTGGGTATGAATGATCAAACTCTAAAGAAATACAAATAAAACAAGAAACAGATTAAATCCTGAGAGAAAGAGACAAGAGCATAAAGGAATGAAGGCAGGATTCAGAAGGAATATTTCAGGCCTCAAAAAGTACACTTAAGGTTGAAAATTTAGATGACTTTTTTCAAATGTAGAGAAACATGTTTCTTTCTCTCTACTCAATACTTTGGAAATGAATGTGAAATATGGAAGTGAGATTTTTCAGAAGTGCTGAGGAGAGCTGCTACATAACTCAAAAACCAAATGGCCTGCTTTTACTCATTGATCCATCTTAAACTAGAGCTGCAGTGCCTCTGGGTCAGTGCTTGCTTTTAGAAAGTACAGAATGGATTGATGTATTCCTTTCATAAGGGACAAAACTAACAAAAGAATATGGTGCCAGGCCGTGGTGGCGCACGCCTTTAATTTAATCCCAGCACTCGGGAGGCAGAGGCAGGCGGAGCTCTGTGAGTTCGAGGCCAGCCTGGTCTACAAGAGCTAGTTCCAGGACAGGCTCCAAAGCCACAGAGAAACCCTGTTTCGAAAAAAAATATGGTACCATCATTTCATCCCAGTGCATCCTCTAGATAAAGAAAGAAGAGCATGCATTTACATTTGTAACTATCATTTGTCTATTTATCATTTATCTATCATCATCTTAATATAAATGTGCATACACACACACGTGTGTGTGTGTGTAAACGTTTGTATAATGCCAAAATCATGATAGAAACAATTTAAGGACTAAGAAGTTCACTTGGTTTAAGGTTTGAGGAAGTGGTTCTCAACTTGTGGGTCATGACCCTTGTGGGGTTGAACAACCCTTTCATGGGTTCACCGAAGATTATCGGAAAACTCAGAGACTTACATTATGATTTCTAAAGTAGAAAAAAATACAGTTATGAACTAGCAACAAAAATAATATCATAGTTGGAGGGGTGCCACCACAGTAGGGGTAACTGTATTAAAGGGTCACAGCATTAGGAAGGTTGGGAGACACTGGGCTAATAGGATACCATCGAAACTAAAGAGGAAAGCATAGCAGGGAGAGTCCCTGAGAGCAGCGCTTGAGGGAACTGTTACCTCCGTAGAACCAGAAATGTGAGAAATCCAGCTAGGATTGGTATGAAACAACAATGCATGGGATCAACTCCCCAGCAACACACACCTCCAGCTGGACCCACCTTCCCAGGGGTAAGCAATAAATGCCAGCTGGAGGCCGAGTATTTAAACACATGAGCCCATGGTAAATGTTTCACATCCAATACCTAACGCTATCTATCCATATACACACTTGTATTATTGATCTTCAGCATAAATGTAAACTTTTATTAAATAATAGTATTTGTTGGTATTTTCCCAATTTCCGATAGATGTATTTTTAATTATATTTTTGTGGAAAGCAGATTAGTGTAATTCTCCTTTGAAAATTGAAATTCAAAGTTCTTAAGGCACATTAAAGGTCTCAGGAAATATATTTTATATTACATTTAATTTCTAGATTCTAATTTCAATATGCATGCTGAGTTTCAGAACATTTTTAGTAAATTTTTCTTTGATTAAAGCTATTAATTGGAATTGCATGTAGGAAATTATTTATGCGTTACATTTCACCTTCAGGGGGAACTAACTGAATACTATTTGAAATAAGAATAATTCAAGCAGCAAGCATAACAACCCACAAACCACCGTAATATCAAACGGTACTTCATTAAGTCTTAACACAATTACTTAGAATGTGTTGGGCCGAGCATTTGCTACTAATCATTGCTAATGCAGGATATTAAATAACTCCAAAATTAGCTGGTTCACTTCTATTAAACTGTCTTAGTGAACATTTAAGAGGGAAATACTCCAACATTTGTGCTTAGTTTCTTCCTTCTTTACTTTATCATTGTATTTATTGCTGATTATCTTTGTTTTTTTTTTCTTTCATTGTTGATTATTTTTAAAACTAAGTTGAGTACTAGAGGTTTGGTGACTACAAGACTTTTTATCTAGAGAATTTGGTTCACTCTGAGGTTTAGCACTGGGAGTGTAGTGTTTGCAAGTCTTGGTTTTCATAGACACTTTGTTAAGTGACAGTTTATGTGTCTTTGAATTCCTGCTACACTTTAAGGGGGCTGGTGATTGCTCGAATATAGCACAGATTTTTATTTCATCTACAATGCTCAGTTTCTTAAGGAGGGCATATTAATGCAGCAATTCTCTTTTTGAATTATTAAAGATTTTTGGAATGTCAGTTTCATGTGTGTGGATAAAATGTGATCAGGCAGTATCCTGTCTGCAAGGCTAGCCTGTTGCTCCTGCTGCCACACCTTTCCCAATGCGACAGACTGCAGCGACTCTGAAGTTGTAAGCTAAGGCAAACTCTTCCCTAAGCTGCTTTTTTTGCCTGGGTATATACCATCATACTGACAGAAAAGTAATTAAGGCACTTCTTACCAGGGATTTCAAATTAAACAATTTTCTAAGAAAATGCATCAGGGAAAAAATTAATACCTTTTTAAAAACTATAGCAAACATTAAGCTTTATAACTCGTGTATGGGCAAAAATGTGTCATAATTGTTTCTGATAATTTAAAATGTCTCTTAATAAGAAACTTAACAACATATTAATTGCCAAACAGAATCCCTTCTACCTTGGAGTGTTTAATACTGATTACCAATATGATACCTTTTAAAACATTTTGTGGTACTGATATTTTGTAGACCCATTTTATATCTCTAGGCTTCTCAAATCTTTAAATGTCAGTGCTGGCCTTTATTCCTTTTCTCTTTGTATTATCATTTTCCTTACCTCTGTCTCCTGATGCTTTTACTTGACCCCAGCAAGCACTTAGAAGTTAATACTACTAATCCTATACTACTAGATGGGAATATTTCACTGACATTTGTATCTCCGAGTAACATGACTTTCATCTTTATTTGCATTATTTCTTAGCTTTAATATTTCAAGCCCATTTTTAACTCCGTCATCTAAAAGACACTTCTTTGCCCTGGACTGAGAACTTTGGTGAAGTTTTCCTTGTACACGACTAGTAATTTAAACACCATTTAAAGAGATGCAAAGTCCAATTCATTTGTTTCTTTGCATCTCATTTGAAAACACATTTCTCCCCATCTTCCTACCTGCTCACAGACTATTACCAATTCATAAATCTGCATATTTAATTTTATTCCCACTCTATAAGCCTCCTACTTTTTAAAAGTAACTGAATTTGGATGTATTGTTGACTTTTTTTTAACCTGTATAGAAACTTCTCCAAGCCAAATAATTGGATCTTTGTTTGTTTGTTTGTTGCAAATATATAAATTTTGTTATGTTTGGTGGTTCCAATGAAAGTATCCATATTGGTTCAAAATTTTAAGTATGTGGTTCCCAGTTGGTGGAAATGTTTTGGAAGGATTAGGAGGTATGGTTGTGTTGGAGGAGCTTTGTCACTTGGGTAGGCTTTGGGGTTACAAAAGACTCATGGGAATCAAAGTGATATTTCTGCTTGTTCTTGTTTTTGTTTTGTTCTCTCTCTCTCTCTCTCTCTCTCTCTCTGCTACATGTTTGCGGATCTCTCAGCTGTTTGGTCTGTCATCATAGACCCTATGCTCTGAAATCTGTAGTCAACTTAAATATCTTCTTTTATAAGTTGCCTTGGTCATGGTGTTTTACCACAGCAGAAAAGTAATTAAGACAGTGTGATCTCTTGGCAATATGTGTTAATGAATACTGCTCCTGGTTTCCTTATCTGCATGTTTACCAATAATCTCATTTCACCACCTCTAATTACTTCAAATTCAGTGGAAGTGTCAAAGCCATCCAGAATTCTTTGCTCTGCAGTGTGTATTTGCCTCTGCTTTTTCTTCATCTTCTGCAATATTCTGGTCCAAATATTCTCACAGCATTGATGTTCCATTATCTCTGTTTTTATTCTTCTCTTCTGGCTTTGAGGTCATTGTCCTAGTAAGATTAGTGAACACAGAGCATTTTGGTCTTCAGCATCCTCTTACCATCACGTTCTTTTTGTAGTTGAATAAATAGAGAGATAAGAATAGGCAACAAAAAGTGAACCCAAGTCACCCAGTGAAAAAGTCCCAGAGACAGAATTAAATCAGAAGAAATCAGATCCTAAAGATCACACCTTTTACGTTTATAGTGTTAGGAATATTTATTTTCTTAACACGAGCTCTCTGGTCGATGCCGATTCCCTATCAAGCCAAATCAAAACATACCAAATTAAGAGATAGCGGCCACCTGGAGGAGGAAAGGGAGACCACATGTCCTCTTTTGGGAGTTCACTTAAATATTCTTGGAGTGGTCCTGACCTTCCCCCCAAGGAGGGGTCTGGACCTGGCCTGCTGGGATTTGGAGTCCAGAGTGCGGACTCTCAGTGTCATTGGGCTAGGATAGATGAAAGGGGCTTGGGCCTAAGCTCCCAACCTAACATATACCATTTTACATCATCAATCATCTATATACGATTTGGTATATAGTGTCCCAAATGCAAAAGCTGGCTAAGAAGGATTGTACTTGCAGTAGTGTCCTTTATCTAAAACAACACCGAGGCAAAGGTAGTATTTAACTAACACAGTGTGTAGAAGTCAACCACATCAAACAGCACCCACCCCACAGAAACATTCATTCCGTAAATTTGGCAAGAACTCATTGTTTTCTACCTGAACTCTGCTGCTTCAGTAAAAAGCTTTCATTGTTGTTGGGCCTCTTATTCCCTAAGAATACTATTCCTTAACCTAAAATGCTCTTCAATAATTATGTCTCTGATTAGAAAACACCCAGTAACTATTACATGTCTTTTTTCACCTTAGAATGAACTAATAAGGTCGTCATACTCTCATAGTAATCTGCTCCTGCAGAAAATGAGAATTGTTCCAAGAAAGTCACTTCTTATTTTTGTATATTAGCTTTCTCACTTGGGGAATAAAGAGAGATTTAGAAGAGAAACTCTTGCCTAACACTTTAAAAAGCTTTGGGGACAGTGGGTAATGAAATAATGATTTCTAAAGCACCAGCAGATTTGAAGATAAAAGTTGCAGTGAGATGCAAAGATGATAAGAATTTCAGGCAAGCAGCTCATTTAATAGCTATTTACAAGAAGAGGTTTAATTCTAAGTAGTGCTTCGATTTAGCTCTCAAAGTCTAAGTGATTATTTTAAGGCTAAAAAAACCTGAAACTTGGATAGAAAACAAATAAATGGGTCATAAATATGTCACAGTTACTAAAAATCAAATTCCACTTCTTAAATTTAAAAGTGTAGAAAGATTGGTTATTCTGTAAGGAAATAAACAAAAAATATGGCAAGAAAAGCAGAAGCAAGCATGTTTCATTAAGACGGAGAGTGTAGTCACAGAATCATAAAAATAGCATCATGAAACACATCTTGCCACCCAGATACTTCGACATAGCTTTTAGGAACTAAACAACATAGGAGTAGGAGATATTGGTTTCTATGGTAGGTGCCAGGGGAAAGAAAGAAAGACTTATAAAGAATGTGAGAATACTATTGTTTGTTTTTAATCATATTAGCAAAATATTCCATCAGATTATGATTTACTTTTGAGTAGTCTGGGGTGGGCTTTAAGAACTATAGTATTTTTTTAGACAGTTCCTTAGTGAATTAGTCATATTTCTTAAATGATAGTATGCAAAATATAATCTCCCTATAAAACATTAGCATTCCTATTATCTGACTAAATAAACATCAGTTGTATTTTTCCAACTTATTCTATTTACTCATATTATAAGATGATTGTTTTATTTATAACTTTTTTGATGTAAGATAATTTAAGACTTATAAAAGTATAAGACGCAGGTAGAGATAGCTTCTATTCATCAGGAAACCATCTTTTACTCGTAAGAGTTTTCATAATCTACTGTGTTGTCTGAACCAGAATATAAAACTAGTGTATCAATATCTGCCCGTGTAATGGCAAATTGGTTTTTAGTATTTTAAGCTTGAAAATATTATAAAACATTGTTTATGTATGTATATATTCTTGTCTTAGAAGCTTGCTTTTTTATTGTTCTACAAGAGCAATGAACGTTTTTAGCCCCATGAGCCTTCTCTCTAGCCCATTTCTTCAAACTCCTGATAAGCATTCTATTCTACTTGCTGTCCCAAGGCTTATTACTCTTATAACTATTATTTATGCTATTTCTGGTCACAACCCAGACACCATTCTTACCATCCAACTCCTTCCTGAATATCCATCTGCTCTTTCTGGTAAGTTTACAACCAGCATTATTTTCTAACTAGCTCAGGATTTTTTATCCTGAGAACAATACTAGCTGGCTTTCGTACTTTACAAATGAGGCACTTGTTTTCTATTGTATAACAATGATGCTGTGATAAAGTAAAAGCTAAATGGAATTTTATGTATTTCATCATGTGTTTTAAATACTATATATGTCATATTTCATAGAATAAATTAAAATGTAAAAATATTAATTTCTTCCTTCTTTTCTCTCTTCTCTTTTCTTTCCAACCCTTCATTTCTCTCGCTCCCTCCTTTCCTTTCTTCCTTTCTCTCTGCCACTTTATTTGTGTTGTGGCAGCCTGCATTCATGTAAATACTAGGCAACTTTACCACCCTGCCACTGCACATTCCTAGTCTTTAGTCATCATTTAAAAATCTCACTGCTATATTCCCATAAGCACACCACAAATTTTGTATACCACAAGACCTAAAAGTGTTTTGCATGGAGTTTTTTTCCAGCATTGATTGTAAATAGAACAAACATGGGAGATCATATGTGAAAAAATATCTTAAACAGCCCACATTTGTTTAGAAAATATTTCTCATTGATATATATTTGAGAGCAAAAAAGGAAAAGAAATGGGTAGAAAGTCAACATGAGTTGTAATTAAAGTCATCAGAAAATCAATTTTAAAATAATACCAAAGTTCTAAAGAAAGTTAAAATCCAAATGAATGATCCCTGAAACTAACGCACAAATTTGGAAATGTGAGAACTCTTGGGGCATTTTTCCTAAGAATGTTGCTATGCATGTAAATTTAGTGACTACTGAAATGTCACTGAAGCAGTCACCTATAGGTGCCTTGTACACAGCCCCACTGAACTCAGTCTACTAACTCCCAGTCAGGGTGTCCAACTGGTGAAAAGTAGTGCCCTGATCCTTCCAGAAAAATGTTTGCACCAGATGAATCTTCTTCAATGGCTCACTGTCCACACAATGTATCAAGAAAACTGCTTTACTGAACCCTGCATTGTTCCTACTCACAATATTGTGAGGACAAAAAGTGTATCGCTTGAAGTCATTACATTACTATTACAATAGTAGAAATTCCTTTGAACATGGGATAACAATATAACTCTTACATTAACAATAAAACTCGTGTAATACTGCAGATTATTCTTTTATTATTGTAAAGATTGAAATAGGAATATATGCATATGCATGTTGTTTCCGAGAAATAATCCTAAAGGGGCATAAAGCTACCATGTGATGAAAAGAAAAGCATCTATGGTGAGGGATGAGAGCCATGCATATTTGTGGATATAAGAATACACGTTAGGAGGTAGCTAGCTCGTCTAATTGGTAAAGTTCACCTCTAAAATCCATGGCTTGACTCGCCCTGGGTAGTTGATTAGGTTTCTAGAATGAGGAATGATTTTCCTAGATAGAAAAGTCTGTTGTGAGACTGTGTCTGCTAGAAATGGCTGCTTAAATAGGGCATGAACAATTACATATCAATAGACACACTAGTGTGTCAGGCAGAACTCTCAGAGGAGACCAGCCCTGTGACAAAGAACTAGAGGCACTGATTACTGAGAGAAAATTAGCATCTGTCACTGATTGTCCAAAGCAAATTAGTCAGCTCTGAGATCAAATAACATACACACAAATAACAAAAAGGGATTTGCTAGGATATATATATATATATATATATACATACATACATACATATATAACCTTGAAGTTCCCTTTTTGTATAAGTTCATACACACAAACACACACACATAATCAAATTAAAAGAAGTCATGGATTTATCAATTTAAGTCAGTGAGGGGGACATAGGAGTGTTAGAAGAAGCAAAGTGAGGAGAAAATACTGTAAGTATATTGTACATTAAAACTATATAAATTATTTTTCAAACATTGGGGAGAAAAGGGTTTATTGCCTTACATGTTCTATCCACAGTCCATCAATGAGGAAAGTCAATGCAGAAACCCAAGTAGAGAAGGAACCAGGAGGAAGGCCGAAACTGAAGCAGAGGATTTAGGGTAAATTGGCCTACTGGCTTGCTCTTCATGGCTTACTCAATCAGTCTTGGTAAACAACCTAGGACCACCTGCCCAACATGGTACTGCCCATCCTGGGTTGATCCTTTCCACCATCAAACAAGAAAATGCCAAACGCACATGTCCGTAGGCCAATCTGATGACCTCAGCTGAGGCTCCCTGTTCCTCGATGACTCTAGCTTGTGCCACATCAACAGAAAAGCAGCCAGCACACACAAGCACACACACACACACACACACACATACACACAACATGTGATAATATGTGCATACCTATGCATATGCATATGTGAATTTCCTACAGATTGTAGACATATTAAATAAATATTGAAAAAAACTAAAAACATGAAACCAGAAATGTTTGCTTGCATTATTTGATTTCTATCATATTAATTATTTCTCTGTGTAGTTGGTTGTTTTTTACACTTTGACTCTTTTGGAGACCCACTACCCAGCTCCAAATTAAATACATGAAGGCTTAACTTTACTTATAAATACCCAGCCTTAGCTTGAATTATTTCTAGCCAGTTTTTATTAACTTAAATTATTCCATCTTTCTTTGCCTCTAGGCTTATATCTTTGTCATGTATACCTTTTGTTTTCTTCTTCTTCTTACTCCATGTCCTACTATGTAGCTGGGGGCCTGGCCCTTGGAAACCTTCGCCTTATGTTGTTCTTAGATCTTCTCCTCCCGGATTTCTCCTCTTATTTATTGATTCTTTCTGCCTGGCAGGCCCACTTATTCTTTTTCTTGCCTTGTTCTTTGTTGTTCAGTTCTTTATTATAGCAATCGGGTGTTTTAGACAGACTCAACACATCTTTGTATCATTAACCAAATATTCCACAGCATAAATATGACATATCTTCAGCTAATATCCAACAACTGTGTGTGTGCAGGCATATATGCCAGGCCCACAAGTGGAGGTTTTGCATGACAGTTTCCTCTGACCTTGAAATATTTCATTCTGCAGAGAAACTCATTAAGACAAGAAGTAAACAGGTAGTCCCTGAAACTCAAGAGATTTACTAGGTTCCTCCCTCCCCAAGAGCAAACAGTAAAGACTGCCAGACTGCTGAGAATTACTCTCAGCAAGCCAAGCTCCAAAAAGCACTCTAAGACAATCCTAGCATACAGGAAGAAGCAAATACTAACCAAGCAGCCTTGAAGTAACAGACACCAACTGAACTGCCTAGGAGAAACAGAGACCATGAGATGAACTGCCTGCAGGAGGCTCAGGCCAATGGAGACAGCCAGAAAGGACACTTCTACCTGTTGAGCTGTCTACAGGTTGTGTAGTGGGCTCCAGGATTCTGGCTTTTGTTCACTGTCACACATGCTGGGGTCGACTTTGGTGGTATTTATACTGGAGTGAATAAACATGTGTCTGTTGTGTCTCCCCAGGAAAGTCTGTCATACAACAGGAGGTCCCAGGACAACTTTGTGTAACCAATTGACTTCATTGATTTTTCCACGCATTTGAGGGATCAAACTTGAGTTGTCAGGCTCCTAGGTTGAATACCTTTACTAGCAGAACTTTTCCCATTCACTACATTAAAAACAGCTTGCTAGTTCACTCACTATCATAAAAACAGACAAAAGCAATAATACTGAAGTAAAATCTAAAATGTTACATCTATGTATTGAATCTTGATGACTTGAAGGTGAAATGCTTTTATGGGCTTATGATTTTGAACAGCTGTTCTCCAGATAATGATGCTTTTTCTGAGGTTGTGGGCATGGCTGGAAGGGATACGTGAGTGGAATGGGTCTTTGATGGTTATAGCCTAGCTCTCTTCTGGCCTGTTTTTCTTCTGCTTCATGATCTTTCAGAATGTGAAGAGCTGTTATCTGACTGTCAGTCCTACATCCAGAGCCACCGTAACCATGTCTTACACTCTCTTCTAGCCTGGATTAAAAAGAAGCCTGAACAAAAAGTCAAAAAACAAAAGCAAGCAAAAAAACAACCCCTCTGTATATAAGTTGCTTCTTTCAGACACTGATAATAGTGAAAATGAGAAATCCAAGGAAATGTCATCAATACTGGGAAATATATTTTGTATAAAAATAGGATTTTAGAATCACACCATAGTTAGACATTCTCACTGAATGGAAGAGCCCTCGTGGTTATGGCTATATCACACACTGGTATTCAAATTCATACTTTAGTAGGCACATTTTACTTTTTATTGCTCATATACCACCACAAAATTTGTTAATCTGCTTTGTAGCTTATGCCTAACTATCTCTAGAGCTGTAGACTTACCTAGATAATGTTAATGATTTTAGACTTTTGTGAATTGAATAAAATTGTTCCCCAGAAGCTCTTATTTGAATACTTGATTTATAGTTGGTGAATGCTTTGGAAAGAATTAGGAGTTATGGTTTGATATGGGGGCAGGGGCTGCCTGGCCCCTAAGTAATCACACAGAAAACTGTGTTATTTAAATCACTGCTTGGACCCTTGCCTCTAGCTAGCTTCTTATGGTCTAGCTCTTACATATTAATTTAACCCATTTCTATTCATCTTTGTATGGCCACATGGCTGTGGCTTCCCACCACATCTGTCTTCAGTGGGACTGCACTGTGTCTCTCTTACTCCACCCTTCTTCCTCCCAGCAATCAGTTTAGTTTTCCCTGCCTATCTAAGTTCTGCCCTGCTATAGGTCCTCAACAGTTTCTTTATTCATTAATGGTAATCACAGCATCCAGAGGGAAAGCCTACATCAATGGCTGTATTAGAAGAGGGGAATGGCATTGGGGTCAGGCATTTAGGTTTCAAGAGACTCAACAATTTATTCCCAGTGTTTCTCTTGCTCTCTGTTTTCAGATCAAAGTGTGAACTCTCAGCTATTCCTTCAATCATTCTTTCGTGATAGCAATGTGGACTACAATCCTCGGAAACTATAATCGCAACTAAATGATTTTTTTTTCTTATAAGTTGATTTAGTCATGGTGTTTTGTCATAGCAGTAGAATGGTAAATAATTCAAGTCTCAGAAACCTGTAATTGAATTTTTCTTTAAATGACACTCATTCCTTTCATATACATGGATGTTATTGAATCATCTCCATTCTACAAGTCATGGCTTTGTTAGTAATTATTTCATTAGTGAGTAAATGGAATAATTGAAAAGTCACATGGTATAGAGGAGTCCCTGCCATGACCTACCCTATACAATTATCTAGGAGTTTCTATAGTATTTCAAAAAATCAGAATTTTCCAGAATGGTCCTTAGGCACCACCTAGTTTTAGAGTTCCAAATGGATCCCAGGTTCCTGCACAGATTACTGGGACACTCTGGTTAGATCAGTAGTGGTACTACAGTTTTATTGGCTCCCTCATAAGGTGCTTCTTCCTTAGATGTGAAAGAGTCCCCACAGGTGGTCTTTTCCCCTTTCCTCTGCTGTTGTCTAGGTATTTGGTTCACACCTGTAATCCTGGAACTTATGAAACTGATACAGGAGGACTGTCCACTGGTTAAAACTAGTCTGGAAGAGACAGTGAGTTCTAGGTGTATGCCTTGCCTTATAGAGTGAGATTCTGCACACAGTAGCAACAACAGGAAACACCACTCCAACAACAAAACGTTGAGACAAACAAGGGAAATCTATTTTCCATTAATTTTATTTTACTTTGTTTTCTGAATCAAAGTCTTTTTTTGCTCAAATTGACCTCCAACTCACTATGTAGCTGAAGATCATGTTCAATTCCAGAGCTTTGCTCAGCTCTTCTTGGTTTGGTTGTTCATTACATTTGTGTTAAGAAAAGTATTACTAAAAAATGTTCACTTACCACATTCTGACATGTCTTAACCCCCTGTCAAATCATGAAATGGAGCATCAAGTTAGCCAGCTAAGGCCATGGCTATTATTGACACTGTTTCTAATTTAGTTCACTTTGTCAATGGCATGTGAATATATTCACCTCCAAAATCAGCAGAAACATCTGTCTTCTTAATCTATATTTTAAACTAAATAGAAAAATTAAGAACTTGTTTGATCACTTTGTACTCTGAAGAGAAATAGGGTAAAGGTCAATCAAGCTATTAAGGTTGTGGCATTACTAAGTTGTGTAAACCTTTCTTTTTTTAAACATAAAACTATATCTAGTGAGGTTAGGAGTAGTATAAGAGACTGAAGTGTTTCATATATATGGTGTAGGCACTGGGTAATAATGGGTGGTGCAGAATCCATCTCTTGACTCTTCATAACAGTTATCTGAAACTGTAGGTCACTAATTTCACATTCAAGGATCACAAAGGATACTCAAGAACCTTGTAATTTTGATATTTTGTGAAAGGGACAAACATCATTCCCATGTTTGGATGTACTGTTTTCACTTAAAATGAAATAACAAATTGCATTTGGAAAGGTCTATGGTTTTGCCTTTCTTCTTTGAGAACAAGGGTCCAGAAATTAAGTCTTAAGCTTGAATGTCTATATAATTTGTCTTCTTTCACTCATGGTCTATAGAAGAAAACATGAAGTTATGAATTTCTATTATGTATGATTATATTTCTCAATAAGCTTCTTATATTATCAGTCTCTAGTTTAGTAAGCAGAGTACCAATAAAGAAGTCGTTTCACTGCATTAAATAATAATATTGCTTGCTCTATTATACTATTTTATATTTTTGGCTTCTAATATATAGCCGGTTTATTTTTATTTTCTTGCAGTCATGTATCATGCTTAATCCCTCATCTCACTGAACTATCATTTCTACAATGGAGAAGTCAATCACTATATAAATCATTAATTTGTATATTTATTACATTAATTTTCTATGTAGATTAAACATGAAGCTACTGAAATGAGCTTTAAACAATATAATGGATTTGAACAAATGGAGTCTCTTAATTTTAACAATGTAAATCATGTCAATAATAATAAATGTAACAATTTTGAGTCAAATATTCTTTCTAGTCGTAGAAAGTTTTAAATAATGTTAATAAAACTTTGTAATAAAATACAGTGCCCTTTTACAGAAAACTGACCTTATGAGGACTTGTGTATAATTTATTCTATATAAAAAAATTAAAATTACTTTATTATAAATCAAGATTTTCTCCATCTTTTATACTGATTAATTCATTTTCTTTTAGGCCATTTTATAACACAGTCTTTACTGTTCCAAATTAAGGAATTCTTATTATGTCTGGAGAGCTTATATTTTCTCTTCATTGTTTCCATAGTATTAGGTAAGTGGTAGGAAATGTTGTTCAATATAAAACTGTGTTAAAATTTACAATACAAATATGTGTAATGATGATCTCTTGCTTTATGAACTAACCACTATTATAGATTAGAATAGGGCATACACTATTCTTCAACCCTGACTAATTTCATGGAATGAGTAAAAATACCATTTAAAATTTTTATTAGAATAAAAAAAATTACCAATCCAAATTCCCACTCCCTCCCCTCCTCCCATTTTCTCCACACACCATCCCACCCCTCCCTTCTCTAATTCTAAGAGATGGTAAGGCATTTTGCTTTGGGGAATGTCCAAGGCCCTCCCTACTATATCTAGGCTGAGCAAGTTATACATCCAAAGAGAATAGGGTCACGAAAAGCCAGTACATGCAGTAGGGATAAATCCTGGTGCGACTCCCATGGCCCCTCAGTCTGACCCAGCATGCAACTGTCAACCACATTCAGAGGAACTAGTTTGGTCCTATGCTTGTTCCTGCCCAGTCCAGCTGGAGCTGGTGAGCTCCCATTAGCTCAGGCAAACTGTTTTACTGGATGAACCCTTCATGGTGTTAACCTCTTTGCTCATATTCTCATTTCTTCTACTTTTCAACTGGACCTTGGGAGCTCAGTCCAGTGCTCCTCTGTGGGTCTCTGCCTCTGTTTCCAACTGTTGTTGGACGAAGGTTCTATGGTGATATTTAAGATAATCATCAGTCTGACTATAGGGCAAGGTCAGTTCCAACACCCTCTCCTCTATTGTTTAGGGTCTTAACTGGAGTCACCCTTGTGGATTCCTGGGACTTTTTCTAGAGCCAGGTTTCTTGCTAACCCCATAATGGCTCCATAAATTTTTTACCAATAAACAGAAGAAAAACACTAACTGGTATCATTGTTAATTTTTGTTATCACTTGATTGAGTTAAAATGACTAGGAAATTGTTAAAGCACAACTCTGGGTGATTCTTGTTTATTGTGTTTCTTTCAGACAAAATTAACTAAAGAGGAAGATTTCCACTAATCACAAATGTGAGTTGCAACCCATAGTATGAGATGGAACTGAGGAAGAAAAGGAGAAATTTAGCTATTTAGTGTTCAGACATTCTTTCTTTCTTTGCTCTCTGGCTGTCAAGTAGTGAGCGCCTGTGAAACACCATATCCCTCCTTAAAACGCTTTAATTGATAAAGCCTTGTCAGTCATGAGCCAAAGCAACCACTTCTACCTCTAAGTTATTATACGAAATATTTGGTAATAGCAACACAATAAAACTAGCATATATAGCATCACTAAAAATATAAATTGTGTAGTGTCTTTGTAACAAAAAATATTCAGGGACCATATCTACAGAGACCAAATGAGAAAAAAAGCATGATCAAGAGAAGTCTTGAAAAAATATTTTTAATATGAATTAATGAACAGAATTACTGGGAAGAGTCCTAGAACATTTTTTCAGGATTTCATGGAAAGAGACTTATTAGAAGTTAGGTCATTAGAAATACATGATAAATTGTACAGGTGGAAACTTGTGCTAAACAGCAACCATGATGAGAATATAAATGTGGGACATGAGCCAGTAATTCCAGGCTGCTCTCTAGATTATTTCTGATCACCAAGCAGGAGAATTCTCTCTCACTCCTACAGTTAGATTACTAATTTAGACATAAGGAGACCCAAAAAGAAGATAAAAAGAGTTCTCAAGTAGAATGGTAGGAGATAATTAAAAATCCCCAACACTGGAAAGAAATCAACAACAAGAAAGAAGGTACTAAGTGGAACAGAATAACTAATACACAGTGGGAAAAAGAATATCTGGGGAAACAGATACTGAATAAACATCAAAACTACATACAAAAGTCCAGTTTCTTCTAGCTGAAATTTTGAAAAGGAAACCAGAATTAGTTAGGGACAGAATGCATGAAAGAATCAGTATAAGAAATGCAAACATGGAAGGACTTAAGTTCAACCTATCAGTCTGCTCTACTTTTTTTCTGAATTAATAATGTGGTTTGACATTTTCAGAAAAAAAATTTATCTATTTTTCCTGATTAATTTGTTAAATAAAAGGTTTTAGTACATATGACTGTATAATTAATAGTAAAAAATAGCATTCTTATTTACCTTCAATTGATAATGTACTCATTGTCTCAGAGAAAAATGTTGTGGAATAATTTATTCTATTTAGTCAATGTAGAGGTTGTCAACAACTTTCTTCATATATTACAAGTTCAAAAATTCAAAATAATAAAAATAAAAATGTAGAATGACTGACATTACAACAAACAAATGTGCAGAATACTCTAAATGTGAACATTTATAGCCTTAGAAGAGTTGAGGCTTGCCCATTTTCCTGCTTAAAGTCTCTATTGCTATGTTGAAAAACATTATTAAAAACAACATGGAAAGGATTAATTTGATGTATACTCCACATCAGTGTTTATCATTGAAGGAAGTCGGGACAGGAATCTGGAGGCAATAGCTAACATAGAGGCTATGGAGGAATGATAGTTACTGAATTGTTCTTCACAACTTGCTCAGTCTGCTTTCTTTCTTGAACCAGAGACCACTAATCGAAGAGTGGCCTCTCTTCTATCAATCACTGATTAAGAAAATATCCTACAAGTCTGCCTACAGCCTGGTATTTATGGAGGCTTTACCTCCATTGAGGCTACCCCCTTTCAGTTGACTCTAGCTTGTGATCAGCTGACATACTAGCAAGTACACGCATCCTAATATTTTCTTTTTTCCACATAATGCAACATTTTATCATCACAACATCAGCAAATTACTGTTTGGGCATAGGAAGCATTTTCTGTGACTCTTAAATTTTCTTTAAATATATACAGATAATAAACCTCAGGTTTGCTTTCCCTATCAAAGCAATAAATAATTCCTCGTGCTTTCCCCCCAAATTACTGGAATTATGTCTATTTCATGAACATGGTGGCAGCTACTCCATATTGCATATGAGCCCCGTCCCTGTATTCATGTTGTGAGAACTAGAAATGTCTTTCTAAGATTGCAAACTAGCTTTTACAGCACAATCAAGATTTATTAAAATGACTCTGTAGAGCAACACTGCACAAAATTTATGAACTGTAAAACTGCTATAAAGGTCACTTGAGATGCAAAAGTTTAATTTGGAATATCATGTTAGGATACAGAATTGCTTCACTGAATGCTTGTTAAAATAAATGGTTTAAGGATATTTGTCTCAGTCTGCAAAGTTTATGAACTTAAACAAAATAATTCTACATTGTCTAATATATTACAAAGCTTTGATATCTTTTATGGTTATTCAGCAATCTATACCTTGTCTCAGGCTTAAATTAAGAAATAAAATAGATACAAAGTTGATATTGATTTCAAAATGCATTTTTGTTTAATAAGAGGCATTTTATGTCATTACCTGTGTAACTGTCAACATCTACTATTTCACATTATCTCCCATTCTTTCGTCTTCTCATACCAAGAAATAAAGAAACAGAGAGCTTTAAAAAAAGGACATAATGGAAGTGTAAAAGATATTAAATATTTCTAACAGGAGCATCTGCTTATGGAGAGTTTTTGTAAAAAAAATACAGGTTGTAGAACCTGTCTATCTCTAATAATGTGACTTTGATTATTAGATCTTTATCTTGACCAGGCCACAACAATATTATTGTTTTTCTCTAAAGATAGCCAAAAATTGAATTTTTGAACCTCAAATACTTACATAATTGTCTAATCTTAAACAATTTCATTAGGGAAGAAGTATTATGCTTATTTCACAAATTAGGAAAATAAAACTTGAATTCTCCTCTTGCTTAACTTTTACATTAAATAAACTGGCTGAATTTAGAAAATTTGTATGAATCTCAAGAGATGGCTCAGCAAATGAAATTATTCTTCCAAATCTGATATACTTAATTTGATCTCTGGGACTTACATGATGGAAGATCAAACCAACTCCCATAAGTGAGGTCCACACTCACATGGCAACATATTGCACACATACACACATACACACACACACACATACACACACACACAATATGAAAGAACCTCAGTATATCATGCTCAGACATGCTCTCTTGTCCTGTTCTCTGCTATTTCAAATTGTATAGCACTGTAAAAACATTTGCCCCAAAACACTGATAATCCTTGAATGCCAATTTACCTATAATTTAATTGATATTGTTGTTTTAGTTACCTATTGCCATGGGTTTCTATGGATAAGACAAACTTAGAGAAGTAAGTTCTGAACCAGTTTTGAAGAATCAGGGATTGCTGCCTAACATGAAGAAAAGCATCTTTAAAACTTTGGTGTGAATTTGTGCCCAAATATGGCAACAGTGTCTGATTAAGACATATCATGAAGAAGCAACAGAGGAGAATGAAATTGTGCTTAGAAATGAACTACACTGGCCACCTATTTTATTAAAAATAAAATCATTTAATTATGAAAACTAATATCTTTTCATAGAGACAGCCTTCCATACTCATGGAGTGTACTAAATACTCTTTGATTTTATTTCATCATCTGAAACATGCATGTTCTCTCAGTGCCCTCTATGTGTTTAATTCCTGAAAAGGAGCTTCAAATAAATATGATTTTATAACCTTTAAGAAGAGGAAAAATACCTAGAAAAAGGGTAATGAGAAGATTAGAGGATATAACAACCTGAATACAATTTCAGAAAAAATCTGCAGAAGACTGAAAGAGTGAGCAAATGCTTTCTTCTGTAGCAGGAGGGTAGGCAGAGTAGACTCTGGGAAGGGATGGCGTGGTGAGGTCATCTGCTCTGCAGATAGGTGGAATGTAGTTTATCAGCATCTGCGACTTTGCAAGTCAACAAACACAGAACAAAAGATACCAACATATATTGCAGAAAACCCAAGCAAAAAGGAAGAGGAATATCAGAGAATCAGGAAATGTTTTAAGATCAATATGTGAGGGATTCATATTTTTAAAACCCATATCCAAGATGTAATGTCTGTTTGATTTACACCAAAGAGAAAGTGAAAACAAAATGGTTTATATAAATAATCAGAGACACTGTACAATTAAACTTCCAAGTCTACAGGTTAAATATGTCTTTAAGGTCCAGAACCAAAACAATCAAAGAAAAAGTTTTGTTAATAATCATAAATGGTGAAATGTTCATGATGAATTGAAGTTATACAACCTTTTAAGGGTGATGTGGGTGGGAGGCACATAGTGGAATGTGATATAGATTAGCATTGCAATTCTCAGTGGTCAGTATGTGGATTTTAGATAAGCATTGGGACACAGCCATAACTGCTCTGTGGGGAAATTACTTATCTATACCATCTATACTTTTATGCAAATATGCAATCTATACATATCTCTACTATATTTCATTTTATTCTATCTATCTATCTATCTATCTATCTATCTATCTATCTATCTATCT